>VWZE01026348.1:229183-244283 GCA_013396675.1 Eubucco bourcierii
CAAGTCCATGTTTTTCCAGTTTGGTGACCAGGATGTCGTGTGGGACAGAGTCAAATGCCTTACTCAGGTCCAGGTAGATGACATCAGCTGCCCTTCCCTTGTCCACTGTTGCTGTGACTTCATCATAAAAAGCCACTAAATTTGTCAGGCAAGATCTGCCCTTGGTGCAGCCATGCTGGTTCCCACCAAAGGTTTGATACAGGCAGTGGCAGAAAGGGCTTTTCTCAGCCTGGTGCCTCATTCATTAGATAGAATTTTAGAATGGTAAGGTTGGAAGGAACCTCAAGGATCATCTAGTTCCAACTCCCTGCCAGAGGCAGGGACACCTCCCACTAGAACAGGTCACTCAAGGCCTCATCCAACCTGGCCTTGAACACCTCCAGGGAGGGAGCATCCACAACCTCCCTGGGCAGCCTGTTCTCACCACCTTCACTGCAAAGAGCTTCCTCCTAACATCCAGTCTAAATCTTCCCTCTGCCAGTTTAAACCCATTGCCTCTTGTCCTGTCATAGCAAGACTTTGTCAATAGTCCCTCCTCAGCCTTCCTGTAGGCCCCCTTCAGATATTGGAAGGCTACTCTAAGGTGGCACAACTACCACAAGCCTTGTGTAGGATTGCCCTCCTGTCCTGCATTTGTAGCCAGACAGAAGTGTTCGGATAATTACGGTGCTGCAATCTGTTTATGAAGGAATCCAACCTAGATCACGGTTTCCAGGAATTCAGTTGTTACTCCCATAATTTGGTTTCAGGGGATTAAATTTGACCCTCACAGCTGCCATGCAGCACAAGGCTCAGCAGGGCTGAGAAACTGCTGCAGCAGCCAGAGCACAGAAGTACATCAGTGTCTCCTGCACTCACCACTCTAGACAGCCATAGAACACACTGGAAACAGCTACCTGATAAACCTTCATCCAGCTTCAGAAAAGCCTTCAGAAACTGTCTCCAAACATGCTACTGTGCCTCCTAAAAGATGGACAGTTGACTGCAATGTGCCTGATGGCACACCAAGCAACCCCTCCAGCAGCCAAGGGGGTGATTAGTCTTTGCAACTTGATATTGTTCAGCTGAGCATCAGACATATTGTCTCCAAAGTGCCCATGGCTGGCTTTGACACCACTGCTTCACACAAAGAGCTTTAATCTCTCCCTAGAACAAGTATAAAAAGAATAAGTCTGAGTTTGTCCAAAATAAGTAATCAAGAGTGAGAGCTGCTTGGTAATTTGCATCATTATCTCGGTCTGCTGCTGCATCTTTGCTGACAGCTTATTTTTAAGCACTGAAATCCAGTTTAGGAGTTTCAAAACAAAGCAACACTTGCTGCTATGACTACTTGGTTCTTGGAGCATGGCAAGGAAGAAAGATGAAATACATGTGCAAGCACTTGGGAGGGTCACCACCCTATTTCCAACCCAGCAAGCTGGGTGCAGCAGCATGAACTAACTGAATCTCTCCTTTCCAAAAGTGAGAGCTTTTTTTTCAGGTCATCTCTCAAACTTAATCAACATCAAAGCATTTCTAGAAGTTGAGGGCAAGCCATTCTGCTCAGCAGCTGAAGGAACATGGCCTTCCTAGCAGTGAAGCCATATCAGATGGATTCAGGATCCAGCATCTGATCCAGGAGGCACCACACTGACTTTGCACAATCAAGTGTTCCTATGCACATGCAAACCAGGCTCTTAACAGCCACTGCTTTATTACAATTAAATCTGCTCCCCTTCCAACACAATAAAATTACAGGTTTGGATGTCTGTTGGGAAAATACCATCGGACAACTAAAGCAAACTGTTTCAAGAGATGACACAAAAAGAGGGAAACAACTCAAAACCAAAAACCTCCCCTGGATACCCAGGAGATATGTGTACTCACCAAGCAGGGAGCAAGCTTCCTTAGGTTACCTTCTAAATGGGGTAAGATCCAAGCTGCAAAGACTGCTTCTACAAAGGAGGAACAAGAGAGCTTCTCCTTTCTAGAGCAGAACTACTTTTATACCCCTGCTGCCCTGCTGTAGTCAATTGCTCAATCAGTTGGAGGGCAGGTTCAGCCAAGCAAACAACAGAGAGGCAGCAGAGACAAGAAAAGGATGATCTTTATCAGCTTCTAGCAGATTTCCATTCTGGTGGCAGGAGATTGCTTGTGGAAGAGGAGTGGGGGCCGTTTGTACTGCCACAGGTGCCAGGCAAATTGCATCTTACTCCCTTCCTCTTGGCTAAGGAAAGACACGTTCAACACACATTTTCTCTTGCCCTTGACTTTGGACACCTAAGCAAGCAGTAAGATTTCTCCTTCCATCCAAACACAACCCAGTAATTAAAAATAACCCCACAAAACCAAACCCAAGCCAGTTCAGCTGGCATTGTCTCACTGGCGAGAACAGAGCCCCTTCAGTCTGCTCCCATTTTTATCCTTTACTAACAATTGGAAGTCACTGAGCTTCTCAGATGAAAGGCTCTCCTCTAAGTGCAAATTATTATTAATGAATTTCCATTTTGGCTCCTTGACAGAAAAATGTACCTTGCAGCCTGTTATCTTTGCAGCCATGCACTCTTGGCACTCATCGATTCCCTCATCTGGCAAGGAAGGCACAATGCCAAGAATGATGCTCAGAGCAGCTCTCTGCACCCCATCCCAGTGCCTTTGTAACTGCAGCTCAGCAAAGCTTAAGAAATGTAAATCCTGGCATTTGACCCAACGTGAATTTCTGAAATAAATGATATTTCACAGCCTGGTGGTTTCCTCCCTGCTGAGATGATCATTTACAGTGGCTCACTCAGAGTTGGGCTTTGACAGAATTTTTGGTCAGTGGAAGATAAAGTGAAAAATTTCAGTATCTGCCTCTGTCTCTGAAGCACCATGTTCAGTAGCTTCAGAAAAATTAAATGTGAAGGCAGGGCTGAGTTTCTCCCTTCTTTTTTAATTCCCTCTGTTGTCTCTTCAAATAGAGTCTTCTTCCCCAAAGACCATGTGATTCTGAAGATGTGCTCCTGTTCAGCCATCAGTTACAGGAGTCAAGTCAAGGGCTTTTTCTGAGCTTCCTCTGGGCTGTGCTGGGCTAGGATAGACTCGATTTTTCTTCACAGAACCCAGTGTGGGCTGTGTCTTGGGTTGGTAATTCACCACTGGTAATTCAGGGATGTTTTAGCTATTACTGAGCAGTGATAGCAGTGAGCTTACACAGTGTCAAGACATTTTCTGCCCCTCACCACAGCCCATCCCACCAATATGTAGGTGCACAATGAGATGGGAGGTGACATAGCCAGGGTACCTGACCCCAACTGGCCAAGGAGGTATCCCAGACCATATAACATCATGCTCAGTCTGGGATAAGAAGGAAGGAGAAGGATGTTTGGAGTGATGGTGTTTGTCTTCTGTTATAAACATTGTTATAATGATTGTAACCATGAAGTGTGATGGAGCCCTGAAGATGGAGATGGCTGAACACCTGCTTCCCAATGGGCAGGTGTGAATGAATTCCTTGGTTTGCTTTGCTTGCACACACAGCTTTTGCTTTACATATTCAACAGTCTGTATCTCAACCCAAGAGTTTTCTCTTTTACTCCTCTGATTCTCTCCTCCATCCCACCAGGGTGAAAATGAACAAGTGGCTGGGTAATGCTTACCTGTTGGCTAGGGTTGAGCCAGGACAAAGACCTATAAAGAACAGAGACAAGCACAGGCCAAGATTTCTGGAAGAGAAAACAAACCCCTCTGCAGCTCAGCCAGCCAAGACCTAGGCAGCAGGTGGCTGCAAGCAGCAGAAAATGCTCTCCCTGCTTTGTTTAAAGCAACATCCTAACCAGCCAGGTCTGTAGCTGTTAGTAAAGGATATATCAAGAAGCACAAAACAACTCCTGCTGCTGAGGAGGAGTGCAGGCTGTGCCAGGAGAAGCACACACTGGCTCTATCCTGCCCAAGTCTCCAGAACTTAAAATCACAGAATGGTAAGGTTGGAAGTGACCTCAAGGGTCATCTAGTTCCAACCCCCTGCCATAGGCAGGGACACCTCCCACTAGTACAGCTCACTCAAGGCCTCGTCCAACCTGGCCTTGAACACCTCCAGGGAGGGAGCAGCCACATCCTCCCTGGGCAACCTGTGCCAGTGTCTCACCACCCTCACTGGAAACAACTTCTTCCAAACATCCAGTCTAAATCTCCCCTCTTCCAATTTAAACCCATTGCCCCTTGTCCTGTCATTGCAAGACCTTGTCAATAGTCCCTCCCCAGCCTTCCTGTAGGCCCCCTTCAGATACTGGAAGGCTACTATAAGGCCATCTCGAAGCCTTCTCTTCTCCAGGCTGAAGAGCCCCAACTCTTGTAGCCTGTCCTCATAGGAGAGCTGCTCCAGCCCTCTGATCATCCTCGTGGCCCTCCTCCGGACCTGCTCCAACACTTCCATGTCCTTCCTGTGCTGGGAGGTAACTTGGTATATTTCTTCTCCCTTTCATGGCAGGGGCAAACAAATCCCTCATCCTGTGAAGCACACAAAGTCAGTTGCATAAAACATGGAAAAGATGCTTTAAAACTCATCCTAAACAGCCCTAAATACATCCAGGTTCCTGGCTTCTGTCAATTATCATTGCTCTACTAGATGGTTTCAGTGGAGATACAAAGATTTACAGGTCAGAAATGCTGTAGTTGTGACTAACAAAATAATTGAAGCAGGACCTTGAGACTGGAGAGTTCTCCTGAGTCCTCCTCCCCCAGGCATCACAAGGCTTGCATCATCCGGGCCAGCTGTTCAAAATGTCATGCCCCTCTGAATGTATTTCCTACATTTCAAGTGCTACCACAGGGATGGCACAGAACCTGGAGCAGTGGTTCTTCTTGACTGCAGCATGATGTCATGTTACAAGAGGCAGTACGTCAGGTGTCTTTCTTCTGCAGGTTTAAACCCCCATCATGTTGCCAGTGTGGAGATTAGCTGAAGTCCATTAACTGATAACTCAGGAACTAAAAGGCATAATTAAGAGGCACATTAGTAAAAGAACAACAGAGAAACCACTTGGTGTGCTTCAGGGATGCTATGTTGCTGTTTAATTTGCTTTGAGGAAGCAGCTGCATTGACTGCCCCTGAGTCCTGCAGCACCTAAGAAACTGCTGCTTAAGCCTCTCCCTTGGGCTCATGTTGGCAGCTGCACATCAGTATCAGCATTTGTAAAGTGATTATTATGGCACAGACAGGATAAAGAGTAAATCAGAGCTGTAACAAATGTCCATGGTAATCCACAGCGTGTGTAAAATGCTGCCTGTGTTTGTGCATGGCAAGTGGCCAGCCCAGTGTCACAGGCTGCAGCCAGTGGACTTTACACGGGCAAGTCTCTGCAACCACTCACTTTGGGAAGACAGAGACTATTTTTTCCCTCCCCAATTTACATATAATGACAAAATAGTGTCACTGAGAACTGGCACCTCGCTAATCATCAATGAAATACTGCTCCCCAGGAGACATCCCCATCCCTGGAGGTGTTTAAAAGACACAGAGATCTGGTGCTGAGAGATGTGGTTTAGCAGCAGACTTGGCAGAGTGAGATAATGCTTGGACTTGATCTTAAGGATCTTTTCCAGACAAAATGATTCTGTGATGGATTATTGGCCAATGTCACAAGGATCTTCATTGTATATTTAGACTGGATGTTAGGAGGAAGTTCTTTCCAGTGAGGGTGGTGAGGCACTGGCACAGGTTGGCCAGGGAGGTTGTGGCTGCTCCCTCCCTGGAGGTGTTCAAGGCCAGGTTGGATGAGGCCTTGAGTGCCCTGTTCTAGTGGGAGGTGTCCCTGCCTGTGGCAGGGGGTTGGAACTGGATGACCCTTGAGGTCCCTTCCAACCTTACCATTCTATGATTTTATGATTAAGTTTTCCAAAGCGCAGTTATTTCAGACTAACTCAGTCTGAATCTACAGACAACAGAAAGCTATAAATGCAGTCAACAAACAAAAGGAAAATCCCTGACAACATAGTGATGATTTCAATGCATATTGAAACAATGAATAAGCTGTAATTTTTCTACTCCTAAGAGCTTTGTTCTTCTCTGGGAATGTTAAACCCAGTCTGTGTTGGATTTAATAATACAGGAGTATGCCTTTCAATAAAATTTTACATGGCTGTTTTCAAAAAGGAATTGCAAAATACTTTCTCATGGGAAACTTTGATTCCTCCCTCCTTTTAATTTCAAAGAAGACACGTTTTCTGTCTTGGAAAAAAGCACTTGAGCTTCAGGAAAGGAAGTGAATTAGGAATAATGTTTTCAGTCACTGTGGAATAATTTTCTTAGACAATGCAGTGAGACAGCAAGACCAAGACAGGCATGCACTTATCATCAGGAAAATACAGAGCAAGAGGAGTTCTCCTCACAAGCTCTTCTCTTGTTTGACTGAGGGAAATTAAATCCTTAGCTGTGAGAAGAAAGAAAAACAACAGTAACCTACATCACTCATTCTTCTGCTGAGAAATGCAACTAGTCAAAATATAGGTAAGACACTCATTGCTCTCACACTTCTCAGTTCTCAGTTCTCCTGCACTCTGGCAGTCTGAGGTTGTTTTCTGCTTTAACTCTAATCTGACCTAACCCTTTATTTCCTCTAACCTTCTTGTCCTCTTNGGGAATTTTGTGTTTCTGTATTACTGTTAACTAGTATAGAACTGCATATTGTGTGTATATATAGATATTGTGTTTGTATATTGTGCTAAGCTGGAAACATCCTTAACTTACAGCTGGCTGAGTCTAGTCTGGGTGATTTCATTGTGTGTGTGGGCAGGTGACTCCCAAGCCATCACACCTTGGTAGCCTATTGTTTATGTTGGAGCCACTCTTTCCTCTGTTGATCCTATAAAGCTGCAGCTGCCAAAAGCAAAGAGCAAAATCAGGGTGTATATGCTAGAAGCAGTGATTCAGCAACTACCCCTTTCCTCTCCTTTCCAGCCAGTGCCATAGCAGTGTCCCAGAAAGTGCTCAGGGGCACTGGGTTACTGGAGAGGCTATTCTTTGTAAGTGCTGTAGCAGGGGGCACTCAGCACATTAACAGCCCTAAAAATGCACTTGGAACAACTACATTCTGTGCTACTATGGTGTGTTATTTTTGCCCCACACATTCAGTTCCATAAAATGCGGAAAAGCAGCTTTAATACTCTTTCTAAGCAGTCCTAAACATGTTCAGGTTCCTGGCTGCTGTCAATTTGCATGGCTTTACCAGATGGCTTCGGTGGAGATTCTCCCCCTCTACTCACAGTATCACACAGTATCACCAAGGTTGGAAGAGATCTCAAAGATCATCAAGTCCAACCCATTACCACAGACCTCAAGACTAGACCATGGCACCAAGTGCCACGTCCAAACCCGCCTTGAACACCTCCAGGCACGGTGACTCCACCACCTCCCTGGGCAGCCCATTCCAGTAGCCAATGACTCTCTCAGTGAAGAACTTTCTCCTCACCTCCAGCCTAAACTTCTCCTGGTACAGCTTGAGACTGTGTCCTCTTGTTCTGACACTGGTTGCCTGAGAGAAGAAAGCAACCTCCTCCTGGCTACAACCACCCTTCAGGTAGTTGTAGACAGTAATAAGGTCCTCCCTGAGCCTCCTCTTCTTCAGGCCACTCCACTCTGGCGAGACCCCACCTTGAGTACTGCATCCAGTTCTGGAGCCCCCATTACAGGAAAGGTATGGACATGCTGGACTGTGCCCAGATAAGGGCCATAAGGATGATCAGAGGGCTAGAGCACCTCTCCTATACAGACTGAGACAGTTGGGGCTGTTCAGTCTGGTTCTGAGACCTTATTGTGGCCTTCCAGCATCTGAGGAGGGACTGCAAGAAAGTTGGTGAGGGACTTTTTAGGTTAGGTAGTGATACGATTAGGGAGAATGGAGCAAAACTAGAAGTAGATTCAGACTGGATATTAGGAAAAAGTTCCTTGCCATGAGGGTGGTGAGTCACTGGAACAGGTAGGTTGCCCAGGGAGGTGGTGGAAGCCTCATGCCTGGAAGTTTTTAAGGCCAAGCTGGATGGGCCTCTGGGCAACCTGATCCAGTGGTTGCCCATAGCAAGGGTGTTGGAACTGGATGATCTCTGATGTCCTTTTCAACCCTGACAATTCTGTGATTCTGCTGCTCAATGCCTTTTTCACCTCAGAGACACCTGCGTTCTCCCAGGAAGATATACTGATCCCTGAGGTGTGCCTGATGCATGGCTGTGCTTAGCTTGTAAAGTAGCTTGGGGTCCTCTGGCATACAGGGTGCTTTGTACATGTCAGTTGTGATTCAGTGAAACTTGCTTCCATCTGAACCTACTGTATCAATCAGAGAAGCAACATAATTAATTATGACTGGGCGGCTAGAAAGTTGCACACATCAGGAGCTGGAGTCCTGGACTCATTTGTGCTGATGGTAGGCATGAAGATGAGCAAGATGAATAGTGACACTGCCCTGAACTGTGCCTGACTGCTGTCTTCTCATGCCATCCATCATCATCACCACATGCTGGGTGGCAAGGGGAATTGATTCACAAAAGAAGGGGCAGAGCAGTTAAAAACTTTCCAGCATCTCTATTCTCCTCTTCTCTGGAAGAGGTGCCAGTTTGGTTTCAGCTGTTGGGTAGCAGATGCAGTCAGATCCCACCTGGAGTACTGTGTGCAGTTCTGGAACCCTCAGCACAGGAAGGACATGGAAGTGTTGGAGTGGGTCCAGAGGAGGGTCACAAAGGTGATCAGAGGGCTGGAGCAGCTCTGCTATGAGGACAGGCTCAGAGAGTTGGGGCTCTGCAGCCTGGAGAAGAGAAGGCTTCGAGGGGACCTGATAGTAGCCTTCCAGTATCTGAAGGGGGCCTACAGGAAGGCTGGGGAGGGATTATTTACAAGGTCTTGTAATGACAGGACAAGGGGGAATGGGTTTGAACTGGCAGAGGGGAGATTTAGACTGGGTGTTAGGAGGAAGTTGTTTCCAGTGAGGGTGGTGAGACACTGGTTGCCCAGGGAGGTTGTGGCTGCTCCCTCCCTGGAGGTGTTCAAGGCCAGGTTGGAGGAGGCCTTGAGTGACCTGTACTGTGGGAGGTGTCCCTGCCTATGTCAGGGGGTTGAAACTAGATGATCGTTGAGGTCCGTTCCAACCTTATCATTCTGTGATTCTATACTGAGAAACAGAAATGACAAGAGCCCCTTCCCCTCAGAAAAGAGAGGTTCATTTGTCAAGCCATGTAAAGCATTTTAATTACAATTTGTATAACATGTATAAATAAATATTACATTCTTTCAGTCTACAATGCATACTAGGCATATCTTGTTAAAATGTCCATCTATGTTACTGGGTGGCAGGATTGATTTTGTCCAAGTGAAAAACAAAACAAAACAAAACACAAAAACAAAGAAACAAACAAACAAAAAAACCCACAAAAAAACCCCAGCCCAAACTACTCAGTTTAGTAATTTAAAAAAAAAAAAAAAAAAAAAAAAAAAAAAGGAGGAAAGGGGAAAAAAAACCCCATGGTAAAGACAGGACAATGCAAGTGCTTCTGGCTAACAGGCAGGACATAATACTGTTTCCCAAGAGGCTGGATATACCATCTTCCTTTTAGTTACACAAGGTTTTGGGTGACAGTGGTTTCCTCATTGTATAGCTTGGGCTTTGTGTTCTCCATTAGTGCAAACTGGCACTGAGTCAGCACAGTTCTGCCACTTTACACAACAAATCTGTCGCTCTGGTTCGCGTTTGCTTCAGATTTATCACTGGGTTTGTATTTCTTTATTTGAAACGTTGGCTTTACAGTCTAGTCTAAAAGTTTCATTCTTAGCTGGTGCAATGGTCAAAATAATAATAATAATTATAATAAAAAGTTAATAAAATAGCTCCAGATATTTCTTCACCTTACTTCTGCAATATTTCCCTCCCAACAGTCTGTCCAGAGGCCAGCTCTCCTAGTACAAGGACATAAAAGTCTGGGGACAATCAGTGTCTTCCTGTCCATTCTTCTTTTCGCTTTCAGAGCTTGATGAGAGCTGATGACAGCAGAATAAACAGAAAATTCCAGCATAAAATTATGATTTAATTGACTTGGCAGAAAAACAAAATCCAGGCTGTACATATTTGGCCTCTGATGGTTGCAGTTCCAGGTACATTTCAAATGCACCAGTGGGGGACCCCCATCGGTTGTTACTTGTAAAAGCTAACATAAAACAGCACCTTCTTCCCTTGGTGAGAGACGGGAACTTTGGTTGTGGAACTTACAAAAAAAACCAACTAAACAAACAATCCAAACCTGAAAGTAAAATGAATACTTTTCCCAAAATAGGTGAACCTATTTCTAGCTAGGTTGAAACAATGGAGGCTTAGGCTTTCAGAAGAGAGACCACAAGGAAATTATTAGTCAATACTCATCCTCTGAATTCTTTAAATTACAGGAGATCATTTATAGTTAAGAGACACAACATGTTCTTGGTCCACTGTGAACTTGGTGAATTGAAATTCTTCCTGCGCTCAAGATTCTTAAAAGAAAAATATGAGAGAGAAGGAAAATCGTTCTGGTTTAACTTACAAGACAAACAGGACACTAAAAATAAAAATATCAGGTACTTTCTTCCTCCTCCACATGTAATACCAAGGACACATCTTCACTTCAAATGAAGGAATAACAAGAAATGGATTGAGTAACAATCTAAAAAGTCTTCTTGTGGGTCATATGTCCATAATTTTGTGATGTTTTATTAGAATTACAGACCAGTTATTGTCTGTCTCTTGCATTTTATTTTCATCCACTTATAATCTCACTTGCCTTTTTACAAGTATTTTTGGTGCTCTGCAACATGACTATCATTATTATTTGCGTGACCCATAAAAAAAACTTCACTACCTCATCTTGCCCAGTTCATCATACTGGGCAACCATTTCCTCTTTCCTTTCTGCTACTTATATTTCACCTTCTAGATCCACAAGCAGCAGAATAACTGCTGAAAAAAAAAATAATACCAAAACAAACTGAAAATCAAAAACAAACCATGGACAGTTTGGCAAATTTCTTTCCCTGATTATAAAAAACTGCCTCATCATTTCTCCTGGCGATTGCTTCCCCACCCCTTCTTCTGTCCCAATATATACTGTAGAACTGAAGGCATCAAGGTGTGGTTAAACAAACAAACAAACAAACAAACCCAAAACAAACCAGCAAGGAGCTACACTTTGTCTTTGAACTTCTCCATGTAGTTTCGTATCTCTTTGGAGTCCCCTAGGTCCATATCCTGGCACACCCACTTAATGTCATCGTCATTGCTACTTAGGATTGAGTTGACAGTTGGGCAGCCATCGTCAGGTGGGATGGTAGTGAATGTTGTGAATTTTACCCGCTTCCTTTTAGATGTTGGCGAGTGTAAAGGTTCAGATTTCTGTTCCTTGCCAGGCTTGCCCCCCGAGTCAGCACACCTGTGAACCTGGCTCTGAATGTTCTTCTGAGCACTGCCATTGAGGAGCTGGTTGCTCTCCTCGCAACCCGAGCCTCGGTCAATAATAGTTGTGTGCTCGTCCTGCTGAGGTGATGCATCTGCTGTGTTCTCCAGCAGCTCCGCTTCATTTCCCAGCCAGACCCAGTCATGGGAATGGGTCATGGTGGTCTGTCCTTCCACCAGAACCTGCTTGTGACGGTACTTCAGTGCAAATGTTGCACAGTTTATTAGGAAGACTAGAATTGCCAGGCAGAAGACCCCTAGCAGAGCATACATCCCGATCTCCAAATCACTAAGGCCCCTAGGTGTCTGCACCAGGTCATTTTCCTCCATGCCCGCATTGCCTTTTGGTAGGTCTACCTGAGCAGGGAAGTTAGTGAAGTCTATAGGAATGTTCTGCAGCTGGGTATCGTCCGAGAGTTTGCCACCATCCAGTCTATTGTTTTTAATGACTTTATTTTTTATTACGGATTTTGCTGTGGTGCTGACTTTCCTGATGGCTCCCTCCTCTCGCTCTGAGGAGCTCCCATAATATCGCCCATCCTGGCCGTACCGTTCCTGATCTGACACCTTGTGCCGTCGGTCACTAGCGTGGTTTTCGATCTCATCGGCATCATAGTCTCCACCTGTATCAGAGTCTGCATCGTTCTGGCCAAACTTGACTTTGATGTTGCCATTCCCCACAGCGAGGACACTTTTCCTCTTGGACTTCTGGCAGGCTTCAGAAATCATCATGTCCACCTTGATTAATGCACCCTGACCTTCACCTTCGGCTACCACAATTGGCCATTTTAAGGCAGCATTCTGGTGGATCGAGACAACAGCTTCATCTAGTGATACAGCAGAAAGGGAGAAGTCCTTAGAGTCATAAATGTCCAGTGGAGTAACAGAGCTGTCACTGAACTGAATCCAGGTGCTTACTACAGCTTCCTGAAAAGAGAGGGATATGGTTAAAGACGGGGTCTCAAATAACACAGCTCAACCCACTGCAGCTCATCAATCTCCCAGCTCTGAATGGTAGCTGAAGGAAATGGAAGACATTGTCTCTGCACTGCATTTAAACCAAACCAAACTTCAACTGATGGGGTAGAAAAATGGTCACATTTGTCACTAAAGGTTCCACTGTTATCCTTCCTGCAAATGTTTTGCAAAAGAACCTATCACATAATTGAGAGGAGATGTCTGTAATACCACAGCACCTATTAGCGAGCTACAATTTACATGATTTATAAAGAAATTCATTCCTGTCATACAAAAGCTGAAAGAGACAAACCAGAAAAATTACTAGAGGTCCTTGACAGGACACTTATTTTCCTCATGTTCCCCATGCAGAAGTGTCACAAGGAACTGTCAAACGAAGCAAGGCATAAATATCTTAGCAGCAATAAGGAGCTACTGCAGCATCTTGGAAATGGTTGGAGCAGAAGATTCACCTGGAAGGAAAAGACTCACAGGACAACTGCCATTTTGCTGGCAGAATGGTTGTTTTTTTTAAGGAAAATACACTTTATCCTTGAGCTAATTAAAAAGTCCATCCCTTTCTGTGTCAAGGAGAGGAGGATGGGGATTCTGGTATGATTGCTATGATAAAAGTACAAATGGCCTGGATTTAATTGGACTGTCTTTGTTCTCTGCAGGTAGCACCGTTAGAAGTCATCATTAGAAGCAAACACAAAGCTAGAGGTCAGCTCTTTGCCAATTGAAATCCCATCCAGATGATACAGATATTTACTTCTCCACGTCTCAGTAGCTTTCTTTGCAGGAGATTTCTTTATTTTTCCATTTGCTCTGTGTCTTGCCTGTTTAGCCAGCAGACGTGCGGGCAGATTGCCGGAGTGCAACTTCACACAAAACTGAAGTTCTTAAACCACAGACGGTCCTAATAACTTTACACTTGGGTACATCAGAACGACTGGGCTGAAAATCACCATCAGGGAAAAACACTGCCACCCTCTTAAGGTCCAGTCGTAAGACAAATCTACAACCTAATGTAGTTTCCAAGTGGTTACAATTTGTTACGCTGTGGTAATAAACAAAGGGAATTGCTGCCATTCTAGCTAAATTTAAAGCTCTTCAATGAAAACAGCAAGGGGCATTTAGCTGTGTAGGAGGTTGGACTATAATGAATATTTGATTTTCAAAGTGCTATCAGCAAGTTCTTGAGGGACTGAAAGAAGAAAAATAAGTTGTGACACAACAGGAAAGAAGGCAAAGTTCTTGGTGATTCCAATGCACTTCCAACAGCTGAAAAGGAGCCAGGGTGGCTCAGAAGCTGGGGAGGGTGAATTGTGTAAGGAAATTAAACCAGCCGATCTTTCATTAGAGAAACAACCCTGAAATGGCAGAACAGACAGAAACATAAAGCTGCAGGGCACAACTTAAATTTATATCATAGAAATCTAGAGCAGAGCAGATCCAGTCATGGGAAAGTAATGGATTTTTCCTTTATTTTTTTAAATGGATATGTGTAGAGAGAAAAAGCTGTATCTCCTCCAGCAATTCAACACTCTGTTGCCTTCTTTCTCCCTAAAACAAGAGGACAGCCTCGTGTACCACCAGGCAGGCATGTGAAATACTTTTACTTTTTAGCAGTCTATGGAAGGGAAAAACACCAGCATCATTTCAAGCACATATCACAACAAGCTTGATATTGTCTGCCAGCGGTGGTCCCTTTTGGAGAGCAGAATGAGAAACTAAGTGCAGCATTTTGTAGAGTTAAGGCCAGAAATTATGAGGTCTGTGCCTCCCTCAAGCTGTGTTGGAGACTTCCATAGTTCCACACCCCTCCAGAAGGATTTACAATACTAACTCCATTGTGCATTCCTTAACAGCCAAATCCAGCATATCTAGAGCTGCAAAGCCCCAGATCTTACTGCAAATCAAAGGATTTTTTTTTTTTTTTTTGTGACAGAACAGCACCTCTGAGGGGTCAGGAATCTCTCTCCAGACACTGGAGAGGAACATGTATGAGGAGCCATATATTCTTCTTTCCTGTCTTCTTTTATATCCCTGTTTGGTTTTCTTATTTTGATGCCCTTCTGCTTTAACTGCCCAGTGGCACCTTTCAGGTTAACAGGTAACCAGCATGGAAAATTCCAGACCAAATGGCTAGAATTTGATGAAGTTTTAAGCAACTTCAAAATAACTTTTATTCTTTACACTGCTTCTCCACTACTCTGCTGGTTTTATGAAGCAGAGACAGATTAAAATGAAATGGCAAACAGCACATGTGATTTACTATAGATAACAGAGGTGTGCAATACTTAAGCCATTGTTTTCAACCACCACTGACATTTTTTAGTTCTCAGACCCTTTTCTGAGAAAGAACCACATTTTTCACAACACAGTATTGTCATGCTTATACTACGGACAGCTTTAATTAAAAGGGAAAGGAAACAAATCAGAGAAAGAGGGAGATGGTTTCAAATCCTGCCAAAAACTATTGTACCAGCCCAGAATTTCTATGTGGCAAGAGATCATCTCCTCTCATTCCTGTTGTTAAAGGAAAGCTGAAAGCAGGTGAAGAAAGTGAATTTCCCAAATGATTATAAAGGGAGGGGAGGGGAGGGGAGGGGAGGGGAAAGAGGGAAAGAGAGAGAAAGAAAGAGAGAGAAAGAGATAAAGAGAGAGAAAAAGAAAAAGAAAAAGAAAAAGAAAAAGAAAAAGAAAAAGAAAAAGAAAAAG
>VWZE01026348.1:244294-272840 GCA_013396675.1 Eubucco bourcierii
AGAAAGAAAGAAAGAAAGAAAGAAAGAAAGAAAGAAAGAAAGAAAGAAAGAAAGAAAGAAAGAAAGAAAGAAAGAAAAGATTAGATGATTTAGTACCATGTCCTTCAAAGAGCTGTTTTTGCAAATCCTATGTGCTGCATCAATAAATCCCCTCCAAAGATCTGACAAGGTCCTCGAATTACTACCAGCAGATGAAGATGGATTGAAGCCTTCTTAGCTGCAAAGTTGCTGCCCACGTCTGATGCCCTCAACACTGAGGTGACAAATGCTTATGTTCACTAATTATCAAGCATGAACAGTGTGAGTGAGTATCTGGCTGTCCAGTTTTTCTTACCTTCACTTTTTGTCTGTCCCGCATATGCACACACAAACTCAACTGCACTTCCAGAACAGATGAACCACAACTACACATTAGTGCCAGTGTCTCTTAGCAAATAGGATGATTTGTGACTGTGGTGATGTGAAGTGAATCAGATAATGTACATTAGATCATGTCAATGACAGCGAAATCCAGTCCAGGGGAGATGAAGGCTTCCCACAACCAGTGCTGATGATCAAATATCATGCTTTCCTTAATGCATAAAATCCTTTCTTTATCAAACACATTTTGTTTGCACTTTTCCTGGTGCCTTTGCTGTTCTCTTCCTTCATTCCAGGTATAACTTCAGCAAGTTGGCCAGTTCCTGACCTGCTGCAGTTCTGCCACTTTTGGCCCTGAATTGCATTGATGCTGACCACTTGATAATTATCTTCTTGGATAAACTTGCATTTTGCTCTTTGCTAGTAGTTTTATCTCCTTTGTTATCCACTTGCTACGTTTAGATGGGTAAAACCAAAGGGGAAATTACCTGGGCCTGAAGTAACATGACACTAATGGAAACTACCTATTCTCATGGAACTCTGTGTTACCTGACCTGGAATCCTTCAAACCCTGCTGGATGAGTCACCATAAACACAATTGTTTACTGGCCATGCCTGTTCCACCTAGATAAAACAAAGAGTGCAACCCAAATGCTGTTAGCAGAGCTGCTTTGGAAGCTCAGCAGAAAGACCATCACACAGATATGTAATGAGTCCCTCTGTGCTGGTGCTTGCACAAATTGCCTGTGAAAACCTGGGAGCCACAGCGGTGATTATTTTGCCCTCTAAAGCATCATACAGCATTTGAAAGTCTGCTTATCTTAGTATGTTCCACTGAGCCCATCTGTAGCATCACAGTTGGTGATTACAAAGTGTCCTTCATTATCTCCTCCAAAGAGATGGGGTCAGCTTGGTACCAGGGCATACTACCTGGTATTCTTCAAGCAAAAAGTAAGGAGAGTAAAGTGTGTAGGACTGGTTGCATGCTAGAGAATTCTGTTGCTTAGAAATCAGCATATTTGATTTTATTCCATGCTCAGCATAAAGAGGCCTTTTAATGGTATTTGCTCACTAAAGCACAAATCAAAGTATTTGTGAATAAGCCCTCAATTGTTGGAGTCATTTGCAATAGTTCTGGACTGAGGCAGGCCACCAAAGGACAGAAGTGGACGGCTGGATGGCTCTGCACAAAACAAATACATCCCTCCCTCAAATAAAGGCAAGGGAATAGTGTTCTCAGCAGCTTCTTTTAGACCAGCTCTGATTGTTCTGTCTGGGGACTTGAATGCTGAAATGGGCTTCCCTAGTCATTTTATCACATGAAATATCAAAGTATTACATGTGTATTTATTTTTAAGCCTGTGGCTTCTGTGTAGTAAAATTTAGCTTGATGGTTATGATGTGGAAATAAAAGACAGCCAAGACTCAGATCTTAATTCAATCCATGCCTTCCCCTACTGTGTACTTCTTTCTCTCATTTTTGTCCAATCTGCTAATGTGACATTTCTTTCCAGTGGGAATTAGCTTGTATTTGCAAGGAAAGAATTCAAATTCTTATATACCAACACATCCTTTCTCCCTTCCCCATGCTGCTTAATTCCTTTGTCATACTTGTGAGCCGCAACATTCCTCAGTTAGTTTAAAGAAGGTACAGAAATAAAATGTAAGTGTAACATTCTGCCAGAATGCCACACCACAAAGCCACTCCTAGTATGTTACTGAATTGTGAACTCTCAGAACTAGTTCAGAGAATCATAGAATCATAGAACAGTAAGGTTGGAAGGGACCTCAAGGATCATCTAGTTCCAACCCCCTGTCATAGGCAGGGACACCTCCTGCTAGTACAGCTCACTCAAGGCCTCATTCAACCTGGCCTTGAACACCTCCAGGGAGAGAGCAGCCACAACCTCCCTGGGCAATCTGTGCCAGTGCCTCACCACCCTCACTGGAAAGAACTTCCTCCTGACATCTAGTCTAAGTCTTCCCTCTGCCAGTTTAAACCCATTGTCCCTTGCTCTGTCATTGCAAGACCTTGTAAATAGTCCCTCTCCACCCTTCCTGTAGGCCCCCTTCAGATACTGGAAGGCCGCTCGAAGGTCATCTCAAAGCCTTCTGTTCTCCAGGCTGCAGAGCCCCAACTCTCTCAGCCTGTCCTCATAGGAGAGCTGCTCCAGCCCTCTGATCATCTTTGTGGCCCTCCTCTGGACCCGCTCCAACACTTCCATGTCCTTCCTGTGCTGAGGGTTCCAGAACTGCACACAGTACTCCAGGTGGGGTCTGACGAGAGCAGAGTAAAGGGGCAGAATCACCTCCCTTGCCCTGCTGGCCACGCTTCTCTTGATGCAGCCTAGGACTCGGTTGGCTGTCTGGGCTGCATGTGCACACTGCAGGCTCATGTTGAGCTTTTCATCAACCCAGACTCCAAGGTCCTTTTCCTCAGGGCTGCTCTCCAGCCATTCACCACCCAGCCTGTATTTGTGCTTGGGATTGTGCCTACCCAGGTGCAGGACCTTACACTTGGCCTTGTTGAATGTCATGAGGTTGGCCTGGGCCCACCTCTCCAGCCTGTCCAGGTCCCTCTGGATGGCATCCCTGCCCTCTAGCAAGTCGACTGTGCCACACAGCTTGGTGTCATCTGCAAACTTGCTGAGGGTGCACTCGATTCCTCTGTCCATGTCACTGACAAAGATGTTAAACAGCACTGGTCCCAGCACTGACCCCTGAGGGACACCACTTGTCACTGGTCTCCAGGTGCATATTGTGCCCTTGATCACCACTCTCTGTGTGCCACCATCCAGCCAATTCCTTATCCAGCAGTGCTCCACCCATCAAGCCCATGTTTTTCCAGCTTGGTGACCAGGATGTCATGTGGGACAGAGTCAAATGCCTTACTCAGGTGCAGGTAGATGACATTAATTGCCCTTCACTGTCACTGTGACTTCATCATAAAAAGCCACTAAATTTGTCAGGCAAGATCTGCCCTTGGTGAAGCCATTGCTGGTTCCCACCAATCACCTCTGGTTTGTTTTCCATTTGCCTTAACTGAGCTTTCAGCAGGATCTGCTCCATGATCTTGCCAGGCACAGAGGTGAGACTGACCTAGTTTGTGTGAAGGATGTAAGCTGAGAGAGGACAGTGTCATGTCAATCCAAAGGACAGGGACAAGCACGTAAGCTTGATTCAGATGCACTGGGCACCCTTCAGATGTGTTGGGCACCCTCATCTCCTACTAGTGAGAGTGGCTGTCTTGGAGGACACTGCCTGAGGCTACCAATGACCTCAAATATTGGGCCTTGTCACTGATGTCAGCAGGAGCTACCCATGTGAAAGAGGAAAACTTGGCCTTTAGAAAGCAATAAGGCTGCTTCTTTTCCTTAAGAAAATGTCTGTAGTTTCCCAGCAGCACTGACACATTAATGCACACAGCTGTTTATTAAAGGCCTGCTTTTTCCTTTCTTCTGTCTCCCATTTCAGTTCATCAGGCCACGTGCAATACCTTAGAGTGATGGTATGACTGTCAGCTTTCCTGCAAAGCTAGCTGAAATTTAAGAGTCCTTGAAGCTTACTCAGATCAGAAAACACTTAAACACTGTAGGCTTTCTTTTATTTACATTTTAAAGAAGCCTTTAAGATGGCAGTGTTGATTTTAACAACCATCAGCAAGCCAAATGGAACAGCTTCCCTACCTGAGCAGATGGCCACTAAAAACAGACAGCTCACAGCTACAGTTTCCAAATTTTCAGGAGATATTTCAGCTGGGATATTTATTTTTAGGCACCTAAATCATTGATTCACTTTTCAATGCCAATAAACAACTCATTGCTCAAAAAAAAAAAAAAAAAAAAAAAAAAAAAGAAGGAAGCAGGGCTCAACATACCTCAAGGTCACCTTCCCACCTCTGGTAATTAGTTAGCCAGCTATATAGATAAAGATATTTAACTTAAGGCAGCCAAGATAAACACTTTTAGCTTATCTTCTTTAGATTGCCAAGTATTGGGAGAAACTGCCTACTTTTCCAGACTTGTGTTTTGGCTGCTTTGTGCTACTTGTGCAGACATGAGGTGGCCATTATAATCAAGAAACAAATCAAGTCATTACATTCATTGACAGAAAGTCATAGCAAAAATACTGTATTCATTCCTATGGTATTGAAAGACCTGTAATAGCACAATCTATATAATGTTTTATGCCTTCCCTTGCACTCTACAGACATACTGCTTTATCTGCTAGGGACAATACTGTGCCTGCCAGAGTACCAATTACCCAAGGACAATTCTTAATCTATGCACAAGCTTGGCTATTGAAGATGCTAAAGTGGAGCCCAGGAAAATGTCTGACTACACATTGACTATTTTCTCCATATAAATGCTGAGACATGCACCATCGTTCCTGAGAAAAACAAAACATTTGACTATCTTAGCTGTTACTTTGTTTTTCAGTTGCATCAAAGAGGTTTGTTTGCATGAATTATCTGGACTTTTCGTAAACTTGTTTGAGAGCAAAGGGCACACTTAAATGATGAAACCCTTGTAAGATTCCAGTATATGAAAAAACCTCTTTCAAAAGGGCTTGATTTTCAGAAAACACTCAGCACTTGCCTCCTGGAATTCCAGCTCAATAAGGATCAGCTGACATGCTCCAAATCATGAGTCACTTCTAGAAAAATTAGCCACAAGCATTCCTATCTTGGCATAAAGGAAGGACATGGAAGTGTTGGAGCGGGTCCAGAGGAGGGCCACAAAGATGATCAGAGGGCTGGAGCAGCTCTCCTATGAGGACAGGCTGAGAGAGTCGGGGCTCTTCAGCCTGGAGAAGAGAAGGCTTCGAGGGGACCTGATAGTAGCCTTCCAGTATCTGAAGGGGGCCTACAGGAAGGCTGGGGAAGGATTATTTACAAGGTCCTGCAATGACAGGACAAGGGGCAATGGGCTTAAACTGACAGAGGGGAGATTTAGACTGGGTGTTGGGAGGAAGTTCTTTGCAGTGAGGGTGGTGAGGCACTGGAACAGGTTGCCCAGGGAGGTTGTGGCTGCTCCCTCCCTGGATGTGTTCAAGGCCAGGTTGGATGAGGCCTTGAGTGAACTGTACTAGTGGGAGGTGTCCCTGCCTATGGCAGGGGGTTGGAACTAGATGATCCTTGAGGTCCCTTCCAACCTTACCATTCTATGATTCTATGATAAATTCTTCTAAGGGCAAGTGACTTAAGTGTTACATGCTTCACTCAAACTGCAAATGAAAGAAGATGTGTGTGACTCTATAGGCCACTCCCATGCTAAGACTATCTCCTCCAATTGTACTTTCTAGGGTGGAATCTACTCCTGTCTTATTTTGTTGTTGATGCAAATGCAAAGATCCCTCAAGTCTTTTTTTAAACAGCTCTTGCTTGGGTAAATCCTGTCTCTAGGCTGAGTAAGATTTAGGCTTGAGAATAAACGAGTGGCTTACAATAAGGTAGGAAGTGGAATCAGCTCAGGCCTCCAGGATGAAGGCACTGCCAAAGTGTCCTGGTAACAAGGGACTGGGCTCAGGTTCCACACCAGCCCAGCATCACCAGGCTCAGGACTGCAAACGCTCACAGTGCTTGAGCAGGAACTGACCTTCACAAATTCTTCAAAGGGGGGAGTGATGCTTCCAGCGCAGCCTTCAGCTGGGAAGCAGGCAGGATACTCCTCTTACTCCTGCTGAAGAGGAGGCTGCAGGAAGACAAGCAGAGGCAGTGGGAGTGGGCAGGCTCCAGACTGTAGAAACTGGGAGGAGAGGTAGAGACTGAAGTTGGGGTTCTGCAAGAACATTGCTGCTGTGTATTTGCAGGAAAGTGGGACAGAAGGCACATACACAGGAGGAGTGGGAAAAATGGACTAAATTGGTACGATCACTTAGCAACCAGATCTCCTTGTATGTTCCAGATCCTGATGTAGAGAAGATTTTCCACTGTCTTTTAATAGAGCCTAGGTTCTGGTTTGTTTCTTCATTTTTTTTCCCCCCAGATGGAGTCTGGAGAAGAAATAACAGATTTTCAATTTCTTTTACTATGAAAAAGGTGCTTGATTTTCTTGTGTCCTCAGTCGTACAGCTGGTATCTCCAGTAGTGCTATCTGTAGACTCAGGAAGAGGACAGCAAGGCCAGCAACACCCTACACTGCCCAGCAGCACCAGCAGTAGGATGAAAGCCTGATATACCCAGTCATTCCTGTATCAGAAAAGTGTCACTCTGAGGGAATGCAAATTGCCTTGCAAAAAACCCCATCAAGTTAAACACAATATTTCATTAAAATAATTTCCTGACACCAGAAGCCAGGAGAATAATGTCAAAACAAAGCATACTTACACATTTTTTACTCTCTCATGTCAATTCACAACTTGCCAGCTGCAGTGCTATATGATGACATGTCATACCATCTTGCCATACCATAATGCAATAGGAGACATCATCTTGTGCACTGCTGTAATACCCTGTCATGATATACCATGAGCTGATGTTGATAAATAACTTTGCCTCCCCAGGTCAGATCATCTGTGAGTCTGAGCAACCTTTCCAGATTCACAAGCTCTTTTATCTGCAATCAAAGCCACAATTCTTCCAACGGTGCTGCAGGACAAACAGTTCTCTGTCCTACATAACAGAATTGGGTTAGGCATGCTTTAGCCTTTGCTTTTACAGTCTTTGTCTGGAGACAGTATGTCAGGCAAGGTTTCAAAGCCCTGGAGAAGGGTATAAATGGGTTAATTACATAAGATTCTTATGCTTACAGGATGTAGTAAATGGAACAGATGGGCAGCATGTCCTCCTAGTTTGGACATTTTCTTGTCACTAAGTTATAAAACAATCTAAATTATTTTTATGTTCCAGAAGATTAGGTAGCAATAATCATGAAAATGGGCCATAAAACCTGACTGGAGTTCTCTCCCTATCTATGTCAGATAAAATGTAGTTTCTGTGAGAGGAGTAGAAGCTGTGGACAGACCTAATTGCATGGTCCCTAGTCCCACTCTTCAAATCAACTGACTGAAAAAGCAACAAACATGTAGCTTGTTCCACTGCTCCTGACCCTTGGTTTTGATCTGTTCCAGAGCAACCATTTGCCTTGATCTGGTGGTGTTCTCCAATCTTCTTTTCCGCGTGGGTTGTGACCTGAAACACGATGCTTGAAAGAGTCCCTTTACTGAGACAGGAATCTACTGGCTTAAGTTAAGTAGGATCAGCCCATGAATTGAATTATGAACCCCTCAAAATCCGTCTAAAGAATGAAAAGAGAGGAGCCTGGCAGTCTTCTGTTACTCCAGGAAGTAAAAAGAAATGTATTTGGCTATCTTCTGCCTCTACTTTATAGCTCTTCAAAGTATCAAATTGTTGTGACACACAGAGCTCTGTGCTCTCTGGCATGGAAAATGAGGGCATGCTCATATAGCAAACAAGGATCACTGTCCAAAGACTGCCTGTGTTGCAAAAATAACAGATGTTGTATCATTTAAAGAAAGGATATTAAAAATGTAAATCATATCAACTTCACTGTAGTCAGAACTTTTACTGCAGATTCAGTCCATATTTGAAGAAAAGAAATGAGAAGACAATTCCAAAGTACCTCTAGAGGAAAGCAATTGAAATGGACACGCACTACAGCTGTACTTTAACTTTTAAACCTGTTATGAATTATCATCTGTACTTCACATTGATAACACACTGCCCCAGCCCAAAAGTCAACATGTATGGAGTGTACTCTACCTGCTTAGGAGTATGAAGCAACTCTTGGGCAACAGTTGTAGCCACAATAGCCCGACTACTTGCTGCACTTGGTTGAAGAAAGAGAGAAAGTCCAGCCACCAGCTGGACTCCGAGGTCTGTTATGGTCACTTTGTCATCTAGCACAGTCACTGTCTTCTCTGCCAGGATGGAGTCAGACAGAGGAGACAAAACCTTTGGAGAAAAACAAAACGATCGACTTAGGAAAAGGTTGATCAATTAAAATAACCTTTCCTAAGGTCATCATCCCTTCTTGTCTCCAAAGCTGTATACAGAGAAATGAATGTGAAATGGTAGAGCACACTGAAAAGGCAGCCTGACTTCATTAGTGGGATTGGAGAAACATTCAATAGCAAGGTTAAGGATGAAAACACTGCATCTAATACTGAGAGCTGTACTATCTCAGTTGTGCTATATGCATCATCTCACTAGAAGACCTGATTTAAAACTTTCTTCCCCTGCCATTGTCTTCCCCAGTAAGAATGAGCTTAGCAGACCTACTTCCCAACCATTTCAAAGGGAGGTTGCCAGCATCTAGGATTTGTCCTTTCACTTTTCTCTATCTTTTCTGTTTCTGACAGACCATCAAGGTAGCAGGATATCCTTCCACTTAATGAAATTGAGGGCCATGCTGCTATCTTTAGGGAATTTTATATACGTACTGTCTTCTCCACCTTCCTCTTCTCATATCTACAGCCTAGATTGGCTATATTGACTCTATGCATCTGGATTAGTAAGGATTCAGTTGGGGCAAAACTGGGATACGGTGTTGGCCATTTGTGCTTTTCAAGGCTACTATCCAGGCTGTGGTTTGTTATTTTGGGGTTTGTTTGCTTGCTTGTTTTTCTGAATTAATGTTTAAATAAATCCAAAGAAACTCAACATAATCTAAAGATCTCCATCTCAAAAGGTCAAAGTGCTGTCCATCAGCTGACTGGTGGTAACCCGCATCTGAGCTCTGTCTTCTCACTAAGTCTGGACACGCTGCCTCTCCTAAAAAGCTCTGAAAGTTCTATGGGTTCTAGCTCCTGATCTTGCTGCATGACTTGGACAAGCTCTATCTTAGATCACTGTAGTTTGGTTAATGCTGTGTGTGATACTCTAGAAGGCCACAGGAAAATAATGAGAAATCATCCTGGATTATTCTGGATTATCTCACACCCAGGTTCTTCATGGAGATCATAGAATCATAGAATCAACCAGGTTGGAAGAGACCTCCAAGATCATCCAGTCCAACCTATCACCCAGCCCTAGCCAATCAACTAGACCATGGCACTAAGTACCTCACGCAGTCTTTTCTTGAACACCTCCAGGGGCGGTGACTCCACCACCTCCCTGGGCAGCCCATTCCAATGCCAATCACTCTCTCTGCCAAGAACTTCCTCCTAATATCCAGCCTAGAACTCCTCCGGCACAATTTGAGACTGTGTCTCCTTGTTCTTTTGCTGATTGCCTGGGAGAAGAGACTGACCCCCACCTGGCTACAACCTCCTTTCAGGTAGTTGTAGACAGGAATGAGGTTACCCCTGAGCCTTCTCTTTCCCAGGCTAAACACTCCCAGCTCCCTCAGCCTTCCCTCACAGGGCTGTGCTCCAGGCCCCTCACCAGCTCTGGCACGTTTCTCTGGACACGTTCCAATACCTCAACATCTCTCTTGAATTGAGGGGCCCAGAACTGGACACTGCCTGTGGCAGTCTAGAGCACAGTACCTGCATCGTTGTCATTCCTACTTCCCGTCCAATCAAAATCCTTCCTTCCTGCAGCCTGGCAATGTGAGGATCCTCCAGTTTCATAAAATCCATCACCAGGTCTGTAATGTCAAACTGCCAATCTGAGCCCAGCAGGTAGCTCAGCTGACCCCATGGGCTGGAATCCTCAGCTACAAACTGTGTGAGGACTCGCACCATGGCGTGCTGGTACTGCAGCGTGCATCCTCTCCCTTTGCGCTCATCTTCATCCTCATCATCACTGTCTCTGGTAGGTCTTTTTCATAAGGAAATGAAGCATAAAGAATCATTTTCAAGAACATGAATGAAAATGAACACTCCCATAAACAACAGCCCTCCCTTAATTTTGTTTTTCCATTCCATTGCTGGTTCATGGCTACCCAGCATGAGGAGTGACCACACAAATGGACTATTCCACTTTATCACCCAGGCTGGCCATGTCCAAACAATAGCAAATCTCTAAGGGGACTTTACCAGAGCAGCACACTGTACTCTGTTGCACAAGACAGACAGAAGAAGAGAAGCAAAACCCACACGCATTACAAAAAGCTTTATTACACCTGCAGATGCCCAGCGAAATGCTGGAGATTCCAGTACTGCTGGGACGTTCCCCAGGGAAAGATGCTGCATTTGTGGTGCAAGTACTGCAGCTGTTCTTCCTCAGACTTAAAACCAACTCCATTAATTTTACAAAAATACCCAAGAAATTTAACAACTCAAACCCACCTTTTGTTGGAAACAACTGGTACTCGCCAGCCTTTTATTTGGCTCAGTTCTGTGTCTGAAATGTCAATCTGAAGAGGCAAGCGTGGAACCCAGACTGTGATTTGCAGAGGAGCACTCAGATACTGATAGGTGAAGTTCACAAGCGCATTCACCTTGCCTTTCATTTCTTTGCCATTGACAAAAACATAGTCACATCTGTCAGAAACCTGGGGGGGGGGGGGGGGGGAGGAGGAAGGAAGAGAGAAAAAGGAGAAAAGGTAATCACTGTGGCAAAACAAACTCAGAGCGTAAGCCTAGCATCTTGAAACCAAAAGCATACAAAAAAAGGCTCCCCTCTCTTTATGCATGTTAATGATGCCTTTTACAATGGGAGCAGCTGAACACAAAAATCCTTTATTGGCTCAGGAGGCATAATTATGCTGGAGATGCCTAAAGACTAGATACTATTTATGAAGCTGGTGGCTGATTTTGTTTGTTGTGCAATGAGCCCATCGGAGTGCTGTGGAATTCACAATGAGCAAGGCTCCTTCACGGCTTGGTCAAGAGGAACCCAATAAACCACAACAGGTCTCAACAGAAGCAAGCAGCAAATCAAAGCGCTACTCTGATAAGTACTTTCACCAGGGGTTGATGCTGCTTTCAGTTGTCTGTACAAAGCCAGTTCTGGAGTAGATTTCATCCACTGAAGAGTAACAGAACTCTACTCATTTCCTCCACAACAAATATTATCTGTTTATAATATTTACATTTTGATTAAAGCTGTAAAGTGTCTCTAAACACTGCAGTAGATTTATCATTAACATGTAAACGCTGCCCAGAAATATAAGCAAGCATTATCATAGTCATGTAAGAGTTACATCAGTAATCACTTCTTTAATCAATGTTGCAATTTACAGACCATTGAGTTTTCTCATTTATTACGTTACTGAGTACTAGTGATAAAATCACTCCTGAATATATAAATCATTAAGAGGGATGCAGATAGTATGAAGTGACTCCATGTGATAAAGCCATTGTCATATCTATTCCTAAAGGTGTTATAAATGTCTGGGGAAATCCTGTGGCACATTAATCATACACTAAGTGGTGAGCAATGGGAGTTGTTACATTACTAAATGAGTTGATATGTCTGCAGATATTAACAGTAAACCCAGCAGATCTCTTCAACTCCTGTTCCTGCTCCCATCCTGTCAGCATGCTATTTCACCACCCATAACAACTATCATTAGTGGTGGCAATGTGTCTCCCCCACCTCAACACATATTATCACCTGCTCCCTTTTGCCCATGCTCCCATTCACAATATCACTTTATTCAAATGAAGATTATCGGATGGAAATGCTAACACCCCCAGGCTAATAAAACAGATGGATGTCCTTCATGACCACAGGTACAGGAGCCGAACTGTTCCCAGTTTCACCTCCACAGACATTCACACCCCATTTGCAGAGTCTGTCGGATTTAGGCACGGCTCGCATTCTGGTAAAGTATTTGATGTTTGGGTTGCAAAAGGAATCTTCAGAGAAGATAATCCAAACACTTCTATGACTCATTCCCTAAGAGGGATGCTGTAACTGGGCTCTGTTGCCTGAAAACAGTGCTGCACACTACAATACCTGACCCATCTATCTGTTTAGGCTTCTCCCTTACACAATCTAAGAGGTTTAAAAGTCTGAAGGTGGTAGGAACGTCTTCAGTTTATCACCATGCATGTCATGTCCTATTTGTACATATATTAAATTGAACAGCAGTACTGAAACGGGCTTAGTCCATGTTAGGTTGTTTCAGAATGGTCTTTTGATCTGTTCTAAAAGTATGGTGCATCAGAGGTGCATAATGCAGTATATAATCTCATGCAATAACTCAGAAATTTTCCCTAGGTGGGCTGCTCTTTCTCTCTATGGTGCCACTGCATCAGCTTCACCCTGGTAGAGGAAACATCATGAAAATGTCTCTCGGGAAAACAACTCCGACTGCACAGGCAAGCAAGGACTGCATCTCAGTACACAGCTGCTAGAACATAGAATCATAGAATGGTAAGGTTGGAAGAGACCTCAAGGATCGTCTAGTTCCAACCCCCTGCCAGAGGCAGGGACACCTCCCACTAGTACAGCTCACTCAAGGCTTCATCCAACCTGGCCTTGAACACCTCCAGGGACGGAACAGCCACAACCTCCCTGGGCAACCTGTGCCAGTGTCTCACCACCCTCCCTGGAAACAACTTCCTCCTAACATCCAGTCTAAATCTCCCCTCTGCCAGTTTAAACCCATTGCCCCTTGTCCTGTCATTGCAAGACCTTGTCAATAGTCCCTCCCCAGCCTTCCTGTAGGCACCCTTCAGATATTGGAAGGCTACTCTACAGTCTCCTCGAAGCCTTCTCTTCTCCAGACTGAAGAGCTCCAACTCTCTCAGTCTGTCCTCATAGGAGAGTTGCTCCAACATATAGAGGGCACTCAGCTCCTGTATATGAGCTGCTGACATCTACCCAAGCCTGTTGTCTCACTGCTCTTTCAGCTGCACAGGAACAGAAATGGCCAGTCGGTGACTTTCACCTCTGGATGCTTGGTAATGTTACTACACTTCTTGCTGAAGGTGCCTGATTCTCTCCAAAAAAGATGGAGACTTCAATCAGATACTAATTCTTAAATGACTGAAGTGAAAAGGGACTTCATGTCTAAAAACCCATGGGAATCCACACTGTATATGAATGTTACCTCTGGCACAACATCCTCCAAGAAGTTCAGGGTGCAAGAAAGTCCTGGTTGACACAGACTCTAATTTCTGGGTTTGCCTGTAACCTCAATAAAGTAATTTCAGTTCTTTCTGTCTATTTTTCTCCCACTGGTGTAAACAACACAACCCAAGGAGCCTTGGTCAGCAACAGTCAGAGAACAACATTGCACAGAACTACTTCTAAAGCTGAATGGAAAGTAGTGAGAGAGCCTGAGAGAGAAGACCCTATGCCTGGAACATATGACATAGCACCTTCATATAGGCTCTTCCTTAGCCCTCTTTTCCCTTGAACAGAAGCTTTTGGAAGGCTTGTCAGTAAGATCTAATTAAATTTTGCTTGGAGCAGTAACCATTGCCATCCTGAAACTGGTTCCATCCCATTAATTTCTATGGAGTTGATTCCAAAGCCAAATGAATGGACTTCCTGACTTAGTTGTACAAGTTGCTTATTTCTGCAGATAGTAAACCACATGCATATGCTGATACAAGATTTCTGATAACATACTCAGCTTCAGACTAACCAAGTTTGGTCTGGATGAATGATTTAATATTATCTAAAGCTCAGTGTTGTTAGCAATGGAACAAATGTGACTGTCAGAGAAAAAAAAACCACAGGAACAATAGCAGCAAAACTGCAATTCCTAAATGGTTCTGGGCTGAGATCCAATCTCCATCTGTTTTTGTAAAGCTGCTATATGCCTTCCTGGGTATGCAACAAACAAATGGCTAAACAAATATATACAGCATCCTGAGGAGGTGGCTGCTGTAGCTACCACACAGCCTGCAAAATTGCTACAGGTTAGTATTTATTACTGGTAATGCATCAGCAATAGTGGCAAGCCTTTATGAGTTGCATTGAGAAAAACATGACTCTCTTCACCAAGTACAAGCACTGCTAATGTCCTTACACAAGCTCTTTCTTCTGTTCCTATGTTTCTCATAAAGAGGTAGCAGAGAGAGAGTGCAGGAGGAGCAAAGACGACATTGTGTGGTATTGCCGTGTGCATCTGAAGTTTCGGTGTTTCCAGGTATCCCTTCCTGGAGCAACACTGATTGCTTTGGATGAAAAAAGGTAACAGACTTCCCAGCCAGTGCTACATATGTGATTGTCCCAGTTTGAGGCCACGAGCTACCCAGGACTGGAGGACAGAAGTGATTCTTACTCCTTCTGAAGAGTAAGAATGAAAATACTGCACACTGATTGGAAGATTAAAGAGAGATTCTGTTTACTACTGCACATGTGCAAAAGGCAATCAGGCGGAATGAACACATCCACAAGCTAAGCCAAGACTATCAGACGAAAACCATCTACAGTCCTCCATCTCTTCCACCCTCAGCAGGCCTGAGAGTAGGCCAGAACTGCCCTCCCCATCTTAGGCCTACAGCTGAGAATTCCCTGTTGGCTGGAAGCCATCTCCAACACAAACCATGAGACAAGAAGGGACGTACGCTCTTCCCGCAGAGAAGTGGTGGAAAGATGAGAGGTGGGGACACAACTGATACCAGCCAGGCACTGGCTTAGAAGCTGTGCTACTGGAAAGTAGAATAGAATAACAACATTACAACATCTAGAACAAGAGGACACAATCTTAAGCTACACCAGGGGAAGTTTAGGCTGGAGGTGAGGAGAAAGTTCTTCACTGAGAGAGTCATTGGCTACTGGAACGGGCTGCCCAGGGAGGTGGTGGAGTCACTGTCCCTGGAGGTGTTCAAGGTGGGTTTGGACGTGGCACTTGGTGCCATGGTCTAATCTTGAGGTCTGTGGTGGTGGGTTGGACTTGATGATCTTTGAGGTCTCTTCCAACCCTGGTGATACTGTGATACTGTGATATATCCTGGCACAACTAGGTCCAGCCCCTGGGACAGGTCTTGGTCTCTGTAGTTTTCTCAAGGAAACATGGAACCTCCTCAAACTACCAAAGGGATGAAAGGAGAGAAAGCATCTAGTGTCCAGTTCAAAGTGTGTGTATGTGCTGTCCATACATACAAGGTGAAGGAAACTCCTTCTCAATAAAGGTCCAATTAAAGCTATTCCACAGCCTACAGCTTCTTCAAGAAACACTTTCCAGCTAAGCTATAGAAGCCTGGCAGAATAAGAGCAAGAGGGTTGACTTCCCCTGCTTTCTTCTCATATGACATCACCTAAAAAATAAATAAAAAGGATTTCTCAGCCTTGGAGAACAAATCTAGCTGTACTGATTCTGCCACAACTCACATCTCCAAGCCTGTTAAGGTCTAACTTGTTAAGGAGGCACCTCTCACCAAAAAAAGGACATGTTATGTGGTGCTACAAATGCCCCCCTCAGTTCAGATGAACTCAGGTGGAAGTAATATCACAGTCAACTTGTTTTGGGATATTCAGTGCAGACTTGGCAAAACGTCTTTGATCTGATCTCATCTCTGGTTACAAGAAATGGAAACACAGGACTGGTAGGGACAACCTGAAACACTGTTGCACAGAATAAGGGAGAAAACGACAGAAGGGAGATTTTTTAAAAAAGAGTAATGAACTAAACTGCATCATATTAGAACTCAAATTCTTTCTAATTAAAAAGGTATATTTGTTTCAGGATTTTTGTTAGATAAAAGCATCCCTCTCTTTTCCTCCAGGGTTTTGCAATGCTCTGGAAGGTCACAGAGCAGTGCAATGACCAGTTCTAATCTTGCTCACACTAGTCTAAGGAAATTTCTAATGGAAGCTGGAAACTCTGTGAACAGTGATCTGTCTCTCATCTCCTATAGTATTTATGCTTTTACTATGAAAACATCTTCCCTCTGAAAGTGCTTTTTATCTTTGCCATTAGAAGAAGTGAGAAATGATGAAGGGAAAGCCTGCTTAGCCACCACCTTTAAGTGATTCGGTTTTTTTTTCCTATTCTGTGTAGAAGATCAGCAGGAAGTTTTGCATTTTAAAGAGCTTTCTGATGCTATTTCAGCAGTTTCTTTCATTATTAAGCTGCATTCAGCTACTTTCCCTCTTTTTTCTATTTTTCTAACTTCTCTCTCCAGATAAAAACTACTATAAAGAATCTAGACGGCAAAAGACAGGAAGGAGGGGGAAAGAAGATGAGGAGGCAGCGCTCTGGGGAGACCTTACTGCAGTTTTTCAGTGCCTAAAGGGGCTTACAAGAAAGATGGGGAGGGACCTTTTAGAAGGGCATGCAGAGATAGAACAGGGCAATGGCTTTAAACTGGAAGAGGGCAGATTTACAGCAGATGTAAGGAAAATGTTTTTCACTGTGGGAGTGATGAGACGCTGGAACAGATTGACCACAGACACTGTGAGTGCCCCATCCCTGGAAGCGCTGAAGGTCAGGTTGGATGGGGCTTTGAGCAAGCTGGTCTAGTTGGAGGTGTCCCTGCTGATGGAAGGGGACTCGGAGCCAGATGATTACTTTAAAGTCCCTTCCAGCTCAAACCATTCTGTGATTCTAAGATTTTTGTCTTTTTTTTCCCGAGATTACATTTTCGTGCCCCTTTGTAACAAAGGCCATTGCCTTTCTAAAGGACTTGGACAAATTCTCTCTGCAACAAATCACATTTTATTGAGCTGACAGAGAAAACTACTGTGAGAAAACTACTGTCTGGAAATCAAGAGTTGCTCCTGAAGTACTACCTATGGCACTACGTGCCTGTGATCTGGGGAATGGATGTACTTTTCCACCTCATAATGAACAGCTGCAGTGAATATGAAGGAGATTCCTAATCATAGAATCATAGAATGGTAAGGGTGGAAGGGACCTCAAGGATCATCTAGTTCCAACTCCCTGTCATAGGCAGGGACACCTCCCACTAGCACAGCTCACTCAAGGCTTCATCCAACCTGGCCTTGAATACCTCCAGGGAGGGAGCAGCCANAAATAATCCTTCCCCAGCCTTCCTGTAGGCCCCCTTCAGATACTGGAAGGCTACTATCAGGTCCCCTCGAAGCCTTCTCTTCTCCAGGCTGAAGAGCCCCAACTCCCTCAGCCTGTCCTCATAGCAGAGCTGCTCCAGCCCTCTGATCATCTTTGTGGCCCTCCTCTGGACCCGCTCCAACACTTCCATGTCCTTCCTGTGCTGAGGGTTCCAGAACTGCACACAGTACTCCAGATGGGGTCTGAAAAGAGCAGAGCAAAGGGGCAGAATCCCCTCTCTTGCCCTGCTGGCCACGTTGCTCTTGATACAGCCCAGGACTCGGTTGGCTGTCTGGGCTGCATGTGCACACTGCAGGCTCATGTTGAGCTTTTCATCAACCCAGACTCCAAGGTCCTTTTCCTCAGGGCTGCTCTCAGCCATTCACCACCCAGCCTGGATTTGTGCTTGGGATTGTGCCTACCCACGTGCAGGACCTTACACTTGGCCTTGTTGAATTTCATGAGGTTGGCCTGGGCCCACCTCTGCAGCCTGTCCAGGTCCCTCTGGATGGATCCCTCCCTCTAGCAAGTCGACTGTGCCACACAGCTTGGTGTCATCTGCAAACTTGCTGATTCCTCTGTCCATGTCACTGACAAAGATGTTAAACAGCACTGGTTCCAGCACTGACTCCTAAGGGATGCTACTTGTCACTGTTTTCCAGGTGGACATTGTGCCCTTGATCACCACTCTCTGTACTGTTACCAATCAAATGGAGAATCTCTGGCTCTCCCTTTACTTACTCCTTTCAGATTAAGTTCTTGATCCCTCCATGACCTCTTTATTGTAGGATTGCAAGAAGGAAGCGTGAGCTGCTTGAGGTCACCAGGAAGGATGTGACCATGCACTGCCTTGGACTCTGCAGTCATAAAGAGGCTGTTGAGAGTTCATAGAATGATAGAAAGATAGAATGTCAGGGGCTGGAAGGGACCTCAAAAGCTCATCCAGTCCGACCCCTCTGCCAGAGCAGGATCACCTATACCAGATCACACAGGAACATGTCCAAGTGAGTTTTGAATATCCCCAGAGAGGGGAAGAAAATCCACCTGATGTTTATATGAAACTTCCTGTGCCTCAGCTTCCACCCATTGCCCCTTGTCCTGTCATCAGGCATCACCCAGCAGAGCCTGGTTCCATTCTCCTGGCACTCACCTTTACATCTTTATAAACATTGCTGAGGTCACCTCCCAGTCTCCTCTTCTCCAAGCTAAAGATCCCCAGCTCCCTCAGGTTCTCCTCGTAAGGAGATGTTCCATTCCCTTCATCATCTTTGTGGTTCTGCACTGGACACTTCCAAGCAATTCCATGTCCCTCTTGAACTGGGGGACCCAGAACTGGACACAGTACTCCAGATGTGGTCTCATCAGGGCAGAGTAGAGGGGCAGGAGAACCTCTCCTGACCTACTAACCACAGCCCTTCTAATACATTCCAGGATGGCATTTGCCCTCCTGGCCACAAAAGCACATTGCTGGCTCATGGTCAAACTCCCATCAACTAGGACCCCCAGATCCTTTTGTCCTTTGCTGCTCTCCAATAGGTTAGTTCCCAGCCTATACTGATCCCTGGGGTTGTTCTTTCTCAGGTTCAAGACTCTATGCTTGCCCCTGTTGAATTTCATTCAATTTCTTCCTGCCTAGCCCTCCAGCCTGTCCAAGTCTGGCTGAATAGTAGCACAGCCTTCTGATGTGGCAGCCACTCCACCCGGTTTGGTGTCATCAGCAAACCTGCTGACAGTGCACTCTGTGCCCTCATCCAGGTCATTGATGAATATATTGAACACAACTGGTGCCAGTACTGAAGCCTGTGAGACCCCACTAGTCACAGGCCTCCAACCAGACTCCATCCCATGGACCACAACTCTCTGGCTTCTTTCCTTCAACCAGTTCCCAGTCCACCTCACTACCTGATCCCCCAGACTACAGTGTCTCAGTTTAGCTGGAAGGATGCTGTGGCAGGTAGTGTCAAATGCTTTATTGAAATCAAGATAAACCACAACCCCTGCTCTACCATCATCAATCCACCTGGTTATGTCCTCATGCAAGGCTATCAGGTTGGTCAAACGTGACTTCCCCTTGGTAGAACCATCTTGTCTGCTCCTAATGACATCACTGGCCTTGATATGTTTAAGGACAGCATTGAGGATAAATTTCTCTACTACCTTTCTGGGGACAGAGGTGAGGCTGACAGGTCTGTAGTTATCTGGGTCCTCCTTACCCTTTTTGAAGATTGGAATGATGTTTGCCTTCCTCCAGCCCCCAGGCACCTCTACTGTCCACCATAACTTACTGAAGATGGAAGAGAGGGGTCTGGCAATGACCTGTGCCAGTTCCCTCAGCACTCACAGGTGCATGCCATTGGGGCCCATGGACTCATGGGTGTCCAGATTACTCAACTGTTCCTTAACCCAGTCTTCATCAACCTAAGAAGACTCCTTTGTCATGCTTTCCTCTGGTGCCTCAGGTGTCAGGGGCTCCTGAGAACAGTCTCCAGCAGTATAGACAGAGACAAAGTAACTCCTCCTTTGTTGTGTCCTCTGTCACCAGGGCACCCTCCTCACTCAGCAGAGGGCCTACACTGCCTGTAATGTTAGCCTTTCCTGAAAGGTATTTGAAGAAGCCCTTTTTGTTATCCTCGACCTCCCTTGCAAGGTTGAGTTCCAACGAGGCCTTAGCCTTCCTAGTTGCCTCCCTACATCCTCTGCCAACAGTCCTATACTCCTCCAGGTGGCCAGCACCTCCTTCCATGATATGCAGACTCTCTTCTTCCACCTAAGTTTGCTTAGCAGTTCCTTACTTAACCATGCAGGTCTCCTGGCTCCCTTTCTCAATTTTCCACTTACTGGGATGCACAGATCTTGAGCTTGGAAGAAGAGGTCCTTAAATGCTAACCAACTATTATGGGTCCCTCTGCCTTCTAGTACCCTGTCCCATGAGATTTAACCCAACAGTTGCTTGAAAAGGCCAAAGTTTGCCATCCTGAAATCCAGGGTTATAGTCCTCCTTGAGGTTGTGTACAAATACAGGTTTTGCTGGGTTAAATTCTGCTACAGATTCCTGAGAAATCTTCATTCAATTACTGGTGGAGGCAGATAGCTTACAAAAGACAAATGTCATGTCAAATGTAAGTTAAGACTGTCTTTGAAAAGACTGTGGACTCAAAACACTGTTTGTTCTGCCTGCTATCTGCTGTACACAGGATTGGAAAGAACAACAACTAAAAATAAATGAGAGGTACTGACTCTGTGAGTCCAGTCTAGACTAAGCTTGTTTATTCTCTTAGCAGCTTTTCACATTTGCAGATATCAGCCCAGTTTCTGAAGGGCAAAAAGAGAAAAGCAATCTTGACAAGTCCACAAAGACTGAAAGTTTGTGAGACATTAAGTCTGTTTTCTAGGTAGAAGTCTGTGTGGCTTGCCCTTAATTAAACACCCTGGGGTTTAAAAGTCTCAGAAATTTAAAACTGAACAGAAATAAGAACATAGGATAATGGTACATGTCCTGCTTGGATTCATCAGGTTCAGAGTCTTGTATTTTGGTGTGTCAACCCATTTACCCATTTCTGTTAATGTAAATGTTGCTAAAATATTCAAAAGTTACATAAATGTTCAAATATTTATGAAATCAATTATGAAAGCAGAAAGATTCCACACCCCCACCCCCCTGCAGTATTTCATAAAGGCATCTCAAATTCAGTGAAAAAGGGTAGGGTAATTAGTAAGGAATAGTGATGCTCAGCACTTTTCAGATGTATGACACTCACACTATTTCAGCTTAGTCTCATCACTCTTACATACCACAAGGGCAATTGAAGCTTGTGGAGGTTAAGCTTTGTGAACAAAGTCATTCATCCCATTATGGAATAGAGAGCACCAGGATGACTTATCCAATGAACATACTGACATATAATATATAGAAAATCAGTGACAGCCATTCCACAAGCTTTTGGGGTAGTCCTTTAGAACTCTTCAATATTCATGTCCTTGTTATAGAATTTCTTCTAAGTTTGTTTTTTTTTTTTTTTAAACAACATCTCCTGTAGAAAGGGAATTATTCTCTATTAAATTCCAGAGGGTTTGAGAGAGACTATACAGTTCTCTAACCTTGATTCCAATTAAAACACCATAGGTTTATCCAAAGAGGAAATTCTATGTTACATGAGCATTGATTGATAGCAACAGCTTCAAAGGAAGGACATGGAAGTGTTGTAGCGGGTCCAGAGGAGGGCCACAAAGGTGATCAGAGGGCTGGAACAGCTCTCCTATGAGGACAGGCTGAGAGAGTTGGGGCTCTGCAGCCTGGAGAAGAGAAGGCTTTGAGGAGACCTGATAGTAGCCTTCCAGTATCTGAAGGGGGCCTACAGGAAGGTTGGGGAGGGACTATTTACAAGGTCTTGTAATGACAGGACAAGGGGCAATGGGTTTAAACTGGCAGAGGGGAGATTTAGACTGGATGTTAGGAGGAAGTTCTTTCCAGTGAGGGTGGTGAGACACTGGCACAGGTTGGCCAGGGAGGTTGTGGATGCTCCCTCCCTGGAGGTGTTCAAGGCCAGGTTGGAGGAGGCCTTGAGCGAGTTGTACTAGTGGGAGGTGTCCCTGCCTATAGCAGGGGGTTGAAACTAGATGATCCTTGAGGTCCCTTCCAACCTTACTCTTCTATGATTCTATAAGAAGAATTTCATTGCTTGGCTGCATAATCCTGAATAATCAATAACCTACTACAGGAAAATGGAAAATGTATCATGGTCCATACCATTCTGATTTTATTTTTTTTTCCATGTTAAATTATTTAACTTTGGTAAGAGTTAAAGCTTCAGACCTGAGCTGTTCCATGATCTCTGCAATGATACAGCTTACAGACACTGTTAGAATTGCCTTTAAAATGGAAGCATCCATTATAGGAATTGCTAATTGCTGGTGTGACTTGACTTGCCAGTGCCACTCCTTGCTCCCACTGACTACAGCTGAAGCTGTGCTCAATGAGTCAGAAAGTGAAGCTAAAAACTCTGTTCAGCATAAAGGCAAAGGCAACAATGCAGACTTAACACTGCTAAGATTGTCATCTTCATAAATGAAAGGTTTGATTTCTCACATTGTGTGCAACAGCTCTGAGAGTTGTTTTTCCCTACAACCCACCAAAAGCAAATGAATTTGTTTCCTGAAATAGCTGAGCAATAATTACTCCCATTCTGGTAACTGTGACGAGGCAGCAGGGCAGGTATTACACTTTAATAACTGAACTAAGCCTCATTCTGCTTCTCTTAGAACTGTCTGTCTGCAGTTGTCAATGGGCATGTGCACTGGTGTTGCTCAGTGCTTGCAAACAGTTGCCACATTCCAAACACAGTTTCAAACCCTGAGATCAATCCTCAGGCTAAGTTCCCAGCAACCTGCACTAATAATATGGGATTGAGCCCCGAGCACTAAAGAAGGGAACAACTCTGCAAAATCAGGGCCATAATTTAGAAGCAATTTGGACCCTCTTTGCTGGGAAGGGTCTGCATTTTCAGTATTGGCAGTCGGATTACCAAAATGAAGTTGAAAACCCCCAAGCATTTCTTAGGGAAAAGGCTGTACATTATCTAATCTCATTACAAAGATTTTGCTGGCAGCTTTGCAGAGCAGAAGCAGTACATTTAACTAACTGAATATCATTCACTACGACAGAACTGAGAGAGTAAAAGGGGCACAAAATGCCAGTTGAGACTGGAGGGCATCTATTTGCTCCCAAATGACCAGCTTTTGAAGCTGAAACGTAGCTGCACTGAGCCACAGGAGCTCTCTGCAGTGAGCATTATCATGTAAAACAAAATCTGTCTTGTTTTGTGCACTCTCCAGTCAAGTTATTTCTGAAAACAGGGCCAAACAGAAAGTTCGGCTCCCACTCACTAGGGGTATGCCAGGCTGTATATGCAGCATGGCCCCAAATATTTTGCTTGGTACCACAGGGGGAATGCAGGAACTTCCACTTCCATCCATGCACTTGGGACAGCAGTTGCACATTTGAGAACATCGTCATCCTAAGTAATTTTCTAACTTAACATGTATCTACAATACACAAATCCACCATGTGTAAATTACTGGCAGAAAAGGAAAGGAGAAGGGAACCATCATTCCTTCTGACTCTATTACTCAGATCTGGAGAAATCTGCTTATCTTCCCAGCTGTCACAAGAACTAAAGTTATTTCTTCCATTTACTTTCCTGGTCTTGATCTTGCAGCTTTGAAGTTGATTTTGAAGCACTTTCTGTGGAACTTGAGGCACTGTTATTGCCACTCAGCTTTGATTTTTCATTTGGGTTCTCCATCCTGACATTGCTAACACGGGTAGTGAGCTGGGTGAAGGCATGAGATGACAGGGAAAGAAGTCTGAAAGGATACAGTTTAGAAGTTTCTTCAGCTGCCCTTGAAAGTTTTGCATATTATGTGATGGCCAAGTATTTACAACATCTATTGCTGAATTTAAGTACCTCACACCATGTCGATTTTGAGCTTCAATTTCCACAGAGGCTGACTGCTTGGGAGTAGTGGTCTACATAAACAATATAACATCTTCTGTGAAAGCTCCGCATATTGCTGGCCTGTGCATTGTATTTGCATCTGACAGAAATGTGTGGCAAAGCTTCATTTTTTCTAAAGCTCCTCTGAAGCTTTTCCACTCTGCTGATGTATATTGATCCTAGTAAATCAGAGGGCTATGAAAAATGTGGAGGAGGGCAAGGAGGTGGACTTTCTGTTTCCAATTCTGTTCAGAATATAACGTAACAGATTAGATTCACTAGAATAAAAGCCTACAAAGACACAGGGCTTCAGACATAGCAAAACAATGGAACCTCCACGCTGCGTATTTCTTTCCTGGTTTTAAAGCTTTTCAGTTTCACACAAATCACAGGAACACATAGTATCAGAAGAGGAAAGAGGAGCCATCAGAGAAAAGTCTGCTGGACTCCCAAAGAGATACAGCTTCTGCTTTTGAGGGTTTTCATGTCTCTATTGGGGTGTGGTGCGTACCAACTGTGTTTGTGGTTCATCAGCTACCAAACATAGACTTGAAGAAGGTCATCTGTGGTGACCCTTGGGGGTATCTGCACCATGTTGTGGATGTGACAGAGATCCTGTGTTTGTTCAGAGCCTGCTAGTGTGCCCTATAGTCCTGCACAAAGACCCTAGCTCAGGATTCAAAAGTGGCCTTGCTGTGCTGGCTCTCAGCGTGGTGGCACATGAACTGAGCTTTTAGATCCTGATTCTGGAACTAACGAAGGGAAAACTTGCAAACCTGAGAATGAATACACAGGCGCCTTATGAGGAGGAGACAAACTTCTCTACCTTACTTCCAGAAAGTTATACAACTACTTCATTCTTAAAATGAGACTACTGCTACAGTTTTGACTGTGTGGGCTGAAGTATCTGAAATCATTAATCCTTCATGAATAGCTGCCTGCATATTACAGTGGAGGAGGACTGGCAGTAGGTGCTGTTGTTTAGATTGACCTCTCTGTGCTTTCACCAAATCTTGCAGAACTGCCATAAAACCACAAAAGAGTGAATTGCATTAAGCAACTGCACTGAACATGGCCTGTCTATTATAGACCATGCCTGATTCCTGGAAAGTCCATCTAGTGTGACTTTTCATTTCTCCCTTTGCTTTACAGGGTTGAGTTAGGAATGAGACCCATTCTAATCGAGAGTTTATCCCCCTACTTGTTATTCAGCATGATCAACTCTACAACAGTTGCACCTCGCTAATGAACTCCAAATAGAGTTTTACTTGATCTAACTAAAAAATGAGCAATAAATCAATTGCATTATATTCACTGTAGGAGTTTTTCAATGGAAGTTAGTGTTCTCCCTTGATCGAAATAGCTGGTAGGAATAACCTTTCTAGCCAGCTCTTTGTTTTTATTTTTTCCTATATCTTGTACTAAAAACATAATGTGAAGCCCTAAATCCTCTCAGTCTTGAAGGTTTTGCAATAAAGCCCTGAATGAAGAATGAATGTATATGCTGAGGTGCAGAACTTCAATGCAAGTTTTGAGGCTTACCCTACCCTGTGCAGCAGGAGCTAAAAGGTGTGTGTGTGGGGAATGTAACGTGTCTGTGATGTGCCAATGTTTCTAACAGGCAGAAAAACTTCTGAAACTCTGCTTCCCTTTGAAATCACCATCTGCATTGCACTTCATCACAACCCACCACATCATTATCTGCCTCCAGATGCTGCTGGTGAGAAAGCACAGGGAAGGAATGTTAGATGCCATGGGAAAGCTTTGTTTTGAGTAGAGTTGGCTTTCCTCTGACAGATAATTATGAGATTCTACATTTTTATATTTTGGCAGTATCTGTTACAATGTTTCACTGAACCAAGTGCAATTATCTTCAAGCCACATTTAGGACCAGAAGTATTCATCTACAAGATCAGCTCTGCAGTGCTCATGGTGCAATACTTTAATTTCAATAGCAAAAGAACCAGATCTTGAATTAGCTTTGTGGAGAGCAATGCACCTGATATTTAGGCCTTCTTTAACAATTTCAAGCAATTCCATATCCTTTAGCACTGCAGTGCACCAGGTAAGGACAGTCACACCTTGACTCCCATACAAACCAATGTACTACGGCACTAACACTTTCTTTAACATAACACTTCACACCTTTCCATCACATCAATATTTCTGTCATCACCTATCCGCATGTAATTATTCCCTGGGAGTTTCTTTTGCTCTCTTGTGGCTGCATGTCTAGAAAGCTCAAAGGAATCCAGGGACCAGCTGAGCTCTTACAGATTGGAGTCAGAGTAAGCATCTTTTTATTTGGTGCCTAAACACTGAAAGGGCACCCATAGGTCTTAGTTTCTTTCTTGTTTTTCTGCAATAGCCATGGTACTTTGGTGAGAAATTAATAAGCCTGTCCCCATAGCATTAAAACTTCAGGGTGAGCCTTTCTGATAGCTTTAATGAGCACAGGACTGAGTCTTAAAGAGTTCTTTAATAGCTGTCTGTATTTCAGTCACTCAGCTTAGCACTGTGTTCAACCTACTGGTAGAAAAGTGACTAACTCAGCTTTTAATAAAAGTACCTATGGATGCTGCTAACTACCGACTGCTTATCAAAGTGAAAAGAGTGCTTCTGTATTTAGTTCTAGAAAACATTTCACATTTTGCAAGTGCTGGAAAGCAAAGCTGAGGACTGAAATTTCTTTGTAAGTAAATAATCAACCGAAGAGATTGAAGTGTAGCTGTTTGTATATGATTGGATATATTAAGACAACAGCAAAGTATCATCCACATAACAAACTTGCTGACTTTTCATTTGTAAATAGGGTACTGTGATATGGTTCCAGATATACAATTTTAACATAAATCACTACAATTAATACACAACTCTTTTGTTGTCACTGGCAAAGACAGACATTCCTGCACCATGTGCTGCCCAGCATCCAGACCAACCTTTGATGTGAACAGACTCACAAATGGACAACAGACAACTCAACGCGACTTTGTGTCTATAGAGTAAGAATTAATTTCATTTCATAAACTGTTCCTGTCACAAACGGCAAAATCTCTGAGACATTTATGAATCTGGAATGACTATTTCATAAGTATGTTCCCTTATGTCAGCAGTATTCACCATAAAGTTACTCATGTGTGTAAATGATTACTGGATGGGGCCTTTAAACAAGATGTGTAACCTTGACAGGTGTCATAAGTCACATCAATATTGCTCTGAAAGTGTTGATATCAATAGCAGTTCCAGTCTTTTCCAGATATTAAGCTAGAGTTCAGCCACAAAGCTCTCTAGTCAGATTTTCAGCCCCCAACAGTTTACTCTTGTTTTGATCTGGGATTTTGTTTCAAGCCACTGTGACAAAAGAGGGACAGCTGTGACACTGTCCTGGATTTTAGCTCCTAACAGAAATTCCTGACATGCTTGCAGTAGCCTTTACCTGAGGTTAATGTCATTCCCTACACATCAGTCCAAATCAAACCAAAAGCCCACTTTTCACTGACAACTACTGAGGGACATCTTAAAGGTAGGATCCATGTGTGCAAAGGTAGGGTCCACTGTGTGCAGTTCTGGAGCCCTCAGCACAGGAAGGACATGGAACTGTTGGAGCGGGTCCAGAGGAGGGCCACGAGGATGATCAGAGGGTTGGAGCCATGAGTAACCTGTACTAGTGGGAGGTGTCCCTGCCTATGGCGGGGGGTTGGAACTAGATGATCCTTGAGGTCACTTCCAACCTTACCATTCAATGATTCTATGTTTCTGTTTGTAGTGACAAACAGAGCAGATGCACATGTGGACTAGTGCTGTCTGCATCCATGTTTTGATCTGAATCCATCTCAAAGCTTTTACAGAGTAAAAGAAACCAGTGAATAAGGTCTTCAGAGAGTGGTCCATGGCTAATACAATGAGACTAGTATCCAGCTTTTCATTTACCAATTATAAATAACAGCAATACAACGGGAGCACAATATCATCTATACAGTATTCCCTCATGTAGCAACAGGATAAAAGCTAGTCCAAAAATCATGAAATAGAACCTCAAAATGCACTGAAGATTTTTAAACTCAGGCTATTTTCATTAAAAAACCCCACAAAAACAAACAAACAAACAAACAAAAAAACCAACAAAAAAATCCCAACCAAACAACCACAAACCCAAGCCCATCCTTGTGTTCATAAGCACTATTAAGTATTTTCGAACTACAAACATCACAAGATACTGCCAGTCTCCTGCTCTTCTTCACAGCATGAAACCACATCTGTTCTAGCAGCCAATGACCCAGGAACCCAGAGCAGTATTTGCTCATGTGCAAATCACACAAAAGCACCAGCAAAAAGCAGCCACATTCCACTTGAACTTCCACAGGATGCAAAGGAGCCTATGCGTGCAACTGCAGTTACTATTAATGGATCCAGATATATGGGTCCTATTGGTAAACTCCAGCTTAGCAAAGTAAAATTTGACTGTTGCTACATTTTCAGTGCCATAATAAATTTTGTGTCCACTTTTTTAAAAGGTTGGATCACAGTGTGAAGGTCTAGAGCATTCAAAGACTCTGAAAGTTCATTAAATCAGCTGTAAGTTTGGAAATAAAGAGTTGAAACTGTGAGACAATAAAAAAAAGTTAAAGGACTAGTAGTCAGCAGATTAGGACAGGACACAAACTGTGCACTGAGCTGCCTCAGACCATGCTTATCACTGGGGAAACTATCACCTGTTATTTGTAGGTACATCTTAGATTTAGACTTCCATTGGGCTTTGTTACTGAGCATAATGCAATTGTAGCCAAACTGAAGCCACTGTAAAAACTGATATAAATAACCTTTCATCTGATGGCCTGTGGCCGTTTGAGTTAGATTCCTACCTCAGAC
>VWZE01026350.1:17056-49965 GCA_013396675.1 Eubucco bourcierii
ATTGGCCAGCAGGAAGCCGAGAGCTCGCCCCCACCCCCGTCCCACCCTGTTGCAGTCGCTCTGCCGAGTGACTGACACTCGCCAGACTGCCAGTGAGAGGCCGAGCTCCGCACAGCACCCAGTAGAAAGGCGCGATCCGGGGAGAAGGGCGGTGCCGGGGTAGTATGATTGACAGGCGGAGCGGTGGGAGAGGAGGGCTCGCAGGAGCTGATATGTCCGCCATCTTGAAGCGTCGGTGATGGTGGCAAGCGGTGCCTTTCCTGCCTGAACTGAGGCAGCCTGGGGCCTGTGGCGGGGCTGCGCGCTTGCCGAGGTATGGGCGAACGACAGGGAGCCTTCCCCACAGCCGCTTCAAGCGGGCCAGCGCTTCGGCGGCGGCTCCAGTACGGCGGAGCAGGCCTGGCGCCTACTTCCCTTGGCGCGGGGGGCTTTGGACGTTCCTTGGGTGCCGCGGGGCCGCGGCCTGGGGAGGGCTGCCGGGAACTGCCGTGTGCGGTGCCCTCCGCGCACATACACCACGGTACGCGAGGCGCCCGGGTCCGACAAGGCGGGCCTCGGCGCGGCTGCGGGGTGCTGTGGGCCTGGGCGCGGCGATGGGGGCCCGGGCCGCGCTGGAGAGAGCTCTGCCCGCGCTGCAGGGAGTCCTGGCCGCCCGTCTCCTCGTTCTTCCCGTGGCCGTAACGCTCAGTCCTCGCAGCCGCCTCCAGGTTCCTCCCCGGCATCTGTGGCGCTTCTTTCCCGGTGGGGAGCCGTCCGGGAGCCGGGGAAGGGCGGGGGCGCCGCGGCCGCTCCACAGCAGGTTTTGGGCACGGAACAGGTCGTGGCGCGGCTGGGTGCGGTGGGCGGTGCGTTGTTCCCCGGGGACCGGAGGAGCTCGGAACCTGCTGAAGTGTTTTGTGGGAAGCGGGGGGAAGCTGTTTTCACTGCTCCCTTCCCTGGCTGTCACTCGTGTTGTTGCTGTTACTTGCACAATTTTATTCTGGCTTCGCTGCTATCTCTCGGCAGCACAAACCTTGCTCTGCTCTCAACAGAGGAGCCTTGCTAATAATTGATGTTGCATTCACTTTCCTACTTTAAGATCGGTTCCTCTGAGGACCTGCATTTTTTTGTTTGGTTTGGTTTGGTTTTTTTTTTTGTTGTTGTTCTTGTGGTGTTTTGGTTTGGTTGGTTTTGCTTTTAATGCAGCTTCTTTCAAGAACGATCCTTTTAAGAGCAGAATAGCGTTTGGGTAAGCTTTAACCATTCTTAAATACGCGTGGCAAAACGGCTTACCTTGGTTGCTGAAGAACTCCTCGAAGAGGAAATGAGTTTTATAGTCTTGTCTTGTATGACATAAAGGCTAAAGTTCATCTCAGGATGCTGTTTAAATTAGCACAGTAAAACACTTTGGCTATTTTAAAAACGTGTTCTGAGTGAAAGAGTAAAGAGCCCTTGTGGGTGGATAGCTTTAGGAAGGGTGCCTTGTGAGGTGTTGACAAGTCGAGAGAGGTCTGTTACTGCTAGGGACGTTACTTAGATCTGAAACCATCAGCGGAAGGAGTCAGAGTGTGTCCTAGCAGCGGGATGCGTGTTTGAGTTAGATGTTGGTGGGTTTCATGGGGGGTGTTTTGTTTGAAACTGGTGAATATGAAGCTAGTCTGAAATTTCCAGGTAGTGTATATGAAGTAGTTTGTGAAGTGCTGTGCTTGTTTGAGGCTAATTGGAATATTTTTATGAAAAAAATGATGTTATAGGCTGTGAAAAGAAAACAGTGGTGATGTCTGCTTCACTCATAGGCTTGCTGAGATGGATAAGAATAGGAACACAAACATAGGTAACACACTGTCACAGAGTCTTGGTCTCTCTACCTTTTGCTTTCTCCTCTCTGCCGAGTAACCTCACTAACCACTTTCTTTCTAACCCCACTGGCCCATCCTCCAAACTCACCTTGCATGTAAGGCAAACCCTGGGGTAAGGCAGAGGGGTGGGAAGAAGGTGGAAGGGTGGTTGGGAGCCCCTCCTGGGGACTGATTGCTGGGAGGGGAATTGTGTTTCTGTATTCCCTTTAACTTGTCTATGTCTGTAACTATTCCTGTCTGTTGTGTCTATCTCTGCTTGTACATTGTCCTGAGCTGTAAATAGAGCTTCAGTCCTTAACTTCCAGCCAGCTGAGTCTAGTGTGGGGGATTTTACAAGGTGTGGGGGGTGTCAGTGAGCTCCCAAACCGTCACAACTGCACAAATCCACGTGTACTTTTTCTCTTTCTGGAGTGCTGAAAGATGGGAAGTCTTCCTGTGACAGTGCTCCAGGTTAGTGTGGTTGTTTGACATTGCAGTTTGTATTTTCAATACATTCTATTGAGATTCTGGGATCACTTCTCTCTGTTAGTTATGTTTTCAGTAGTGCATCAGGCGTTAACTGTAGCTTGGAAAAGTCTTTATTATACAAGCATAAAAGAACATTACAGAATTATCCTTCAGTATATATTTTGCTAGTGAGGCATCATCCCAATGTGGTTTGTTGACAGTTTCTAGTTCTCAATACTTGTTTAAGTTCACTTAAGGGTTTGTTTCCTCCATGCAGGATACTGCTTGAAGGTAGCTGATACTTAATTGCTTTCTGTGTGAAAAGTAGAATGTGTATGCAGTATCCAGGCCTGCACTTTGAGTTACTAAAGGAATTTATCTCCCACTACGATATTTTAATTTGGCTAGAGGAACTGCTGGGGCAGTAGTGCATTACAACTTCTTTGCAATCCTGTTGGTTTTAGGTGGAAACTGACTTGACTGATGCTTTTGGGTTCTTTTATATATAAATCCACTAGCTGTTGTAATTGCCTTATGGAATTAAAAATACTGAATATTTTGCCTGCAAACTCTGCAGCCTACTTCTGTTACTTGCCAAAGTGTGAAAATGAGAGTTTGCTTTTGAGCCCAACTCCCTTGCAGTGGGCAGAGGTGAAGATATCCCCTGTACACTAAGCAGAGAATCAGGATATTCTAAGAGTGAAAGCCCAGTGAATCTGAATTAGCATTAGTAAAGCAGAGAATTATAGCTGTGGGTTTAGTATTTAACAGATGGTTATAGAGTGAACTGTTACTGTTATGGCTTAACAGCTTTGCCTCTCTACTCAGCTTAGGCTTGAAATATACCTACTGTGAAACACTGAAGAACTGCCTAAACCCCAACCACTGTGGCACTGAAACAGAAGAGAGAAATGCTTTGAAGAACTGTTGGGTCCACTCTTCTTTCCCTCTGATGCACTTCCATGAACGAGGACTTTAAACACTTTGAATTCTTTACTTTGCATTGGTATACTGAAATAAGATATTTTGTGGCTTCAGCCTTCCAGCACACTACATGATGTCTGTGTGGGTGGGTCTCTTATGTATTTGCTTCTCAAATAACAAGGTTAATTTATGACCTCTGCAAGTTAAGGTGGAAACCATGGCTTCTCTGCTGGTGTGGAAGAGGCACTAGTATGAGTATGGCAGTGAGTTTCTGTAGTGCAGTAGGAAGTCTTAAGCCTGTTATCTGCTGTCTAGATTTAGCTCTCTGTGTTTAACAGTAGTGTGTTATTTCAAAGATGACAGCACATACATATTGTAAGACACCACGTGTCTGACTGGATTGTCTTAAGAGCAAGGTGTAGAGCACTTGTTTTAGAATCATAGAATGGGAAGGTTGGAAGGGACCTCAAGGATCATCCAGTTCCAACCCCCTGCATAGGTAGGCACAACTCCCACTAGCACAGGTCACTCAAGGCCTTGTCCAACCTGGCCTTGAACACCTCCAGGGAGGGAGCATCCACAACCTCCCTGGGCAACCTGTTCCAGTGCCTCACCACCCTCACTGTAAAGAACTTCCTCCTAACATCCAGTCTAAATCTCCCCTCTGCCAGTTCAAACCCATTGCCCCTTGTCCTGTCATTGCAGGACCTTGTCAATAGTCCCTCCCCAGCCTTCCTATAGGCCCCCTTCAGATACTGAAAGTCTGTTATCAGGTCTCCTGGAAGCCTTCTCTTCTCCAGGCTGCAGAGCCCCAACTCTCTCAGTCTGTCCTCACAGCAGAGCTGCTGCAACCCTCTGATCATCCTCGTGGCCTCCTCTGGACCTGCTCCAACACTTCCATGTCCTTCCTGTGCTGAGGGCTCCAGAACTGCACACAGGACTCCAGGTGGCGTCTGACAGGAGCAGAGTAAAGTGGCAGAATCCCCTCCCTTGCCCTGCTGGCCACGCTTCTCTTGATGCAGCCCAGGATTCAGCTATATTTTCTGCAAAGATAGTACAAGTAGGGATGAATGAGAAGTATCTTGCTTGTTTCATTCTGTCAAGTTGGAAGAGGGGAGCAAAGAAAACTATTTAGTGATCACATTTGATCTGGGTATGGTGCGAGGCAAGTCTGAAAGATCAACCCAAAAAAAAAATGCATAGAGAATATGAACATAATGTCAAAAGCTTTGCACAGCATGCTTAATTGTTGGTGTGTCAGGGTGCCAGCATCTGTTTTAGAAACCATATGCTACTAGGCAACCGAAGGAAAATGTTTTTCTGCTCTTGGATATTGCAAGCAGCTGGATTGCTAGCCAGGGACCCTTCTCAGGAAATAGGACACACTGAATTGATAAGATTGGGAAGACATTTGGTACAAACTGTTAACAGTTCACTTGTTTATGGTGTAGTTCCTCACTCAATATTGGAAAAAAATCTGTTACTGTAAAGTAGAGGAGTCCTCATCACCTCTCTTTATTTAATAACTTCCATAAAGTACCAAAAAGTTTTTTAGAAGTGTGTGATTTGGATTGGGTGAAAAAACTCCCACCCAATTCTCTGACTCTGGTTTCTTATTGCTGTTGCTCTTGTACAGTCATCCCATAATCCTGTTAAATGGATGTATTTTTTCTTCTTCCTTGAGCCTCAAGAACTTGGAGTGCTCAGTGACAGAATCTATTCAATGTGTTGTGGGCTAGCAGTAGAAAAGGACCTCGGAATACTGCGGAGCTGTGATACACATCAGCATTTCAGAGTCGTGGGCATGTTGGCAACGTGGATAAGGAGAGCATCAAGGATAAGCATAAGTTGGTAGTGAGAGTTTGGTTGAAAATGTGAATGAAGAGAGGTAGAACTGAGTAAGAAATGTGTGTATGCACTGCCCCGTAGTAAGTTTCCTTGGAGGATATTATGAGGAGATTCTTGCTTCACTTCAAATGAAGTGATTCCAGGTGCTTATACAGTGTGGAGTTGTACATCTGCAAGGGGACAGTACACATGGCTTAGTGGTCTCCATCCTGCGACTTCAGGGTCTTCTGAGATGTGAGCACTGACAGCCCATAGGCCAACTCCTGTCAGTTGTGCCAAAACATCCTTTTAAATGTGAAGACAACTCTAAAGCTATTTTATGATGATTGGGCAGGTCCTGGGTGACCTTGTGAAAGGGCCATGTGATTCCCAGCTTGGTAACACAACACAGTTGGATTGACAGTGGGAACTCCCTTTTTGAATTTCTTTTTAAGATAGCCTGGTAACTGTTTTCTGACCTTATTAAATACATTCCAGATGGTAGCAGTTCCAATACTGAAAGCATTCTCCTCATCGCTAGGAACCAAGTGAATTTTTGGCCTATTTTCTCTCTGCTAATCAGTGGCACAGTCCATAGGCAGAATTTCTGACTGGATCTGGGTATGGAAGTAACATTCTGTTGTCTTCAAATTCCACTTCGGGAGGTTTTTGGAGTGCACCTCATTGTTTCCTAAACTACCAGTAGAGAGGAAGAAGCTTTCTGTAAATGTATGTTGTGAGCCTCTGGAAGAGCAAAGCATAAGACTCTAGGCCTCAGTTGGGTGCTGTACAGCTCTCGCTTGCAGTGGTGTCTGGATTGTTAAATCAAAAGCAAGTGAAGTGTTCTGCTGTTTGCCTGCCTGTCAGTCAGTGACCAAAAGTGTGACTGAAATGATGAAGCAGTGAGTTCTTGCTTTTGGCTGTGAAAACCAAGCATTTGCCAAAGGACTCTCTGTTTTAACTTGATGATGGGCTCTCTGTTACAGCTTCAAGCCACATTTAGTGGTACGATGAACTTTGTATGTACATGGAATTTGTCTGGTAAAGTTAGCATTGCTGAGAGATCTGCATTTCTTAAGGGTTAATATAAACTAATTGTGTGGTGTCATGCTGCTTACCTTTACTGTAGTGGTCACTCTGTTGATTTAGTTTTAACAAGTGCTTTAGAGAAGGGAAGTGAAAGATTTAAAGGTAGTAGTGCAGGCAAGAATCCAGTAGTTGGTGAATGGGGGTGGAAGACCTACTGTACAGCTTGTCAAGCTCTGCAGACTGTGAGAATTGTGCTGTGAGTTGGTGCATTGTGCATTCAGTACTTAGTTGGAACTGTAAGATACCTGTAAAACTTTTCAGTTCCTTTTGGCATTACTGAGGCTTCTCTAAAGTTAATGGGATGTCTTTCTTCATTAAAAAACATTTACTTTGCCATCAGATTATGAAAGCTTTGCCCACTTCTCTAACTTTATTGTGGTGTGGGGTTTGGTTTTGGTTTGCTTTTTAGACTAGCAATTCCAGCAATATGTGACTGAGGACTAAACTTAATTCTTTCTCAACTCATTATAAGTGTTTGATTGCTTCTATTTAGTAGCATTTAGTAGTTGTGGCAAGTGCAGTTGTTTTATTGATATGTTTTTTCTGTGGCTCAGTATACTCTCCTGCTGGACTTAAACCTTTCACCATAAGTAATATTTACAAAAATAAAAAAGCAAACCAGCCACACATAACTTGCCTTGCTTCAAAAATGCAATTTATAAATACCATTTAATCCTTAACTTGCCAGTTACTGAATAGGGAGTTTAGTTGCCAGACTGGAATTGTAGAGATGGGATATCAAAGGCAGACCAAAGGAAAAAGTACAGATCTGAATTCCCTTCTGTATGTGGGTGTCTATGGGAAAGGATTTGGAACTGGAAAACCCCCTAGGTTGGTTGATAGCTTGTATAACACGGGAAGGGCCTGGGGGTGTCTTTCTAGGAAGTTGACTTCTTTTTAGGACATAGCAGAAAGCCATAATTTCTTTAATGGTTGTACAAGTAGGTTTTTTCTTTGAAATACATTGGTCCAGTCTTCCCATTCTCCAGACTTGGGAATTCTGAAGTTTAGCTTGCTCTCCTTGGAACAGTGCTAGCAATAAGGCTGGGGACTAGAATACGCAGGGGATGCTCTTTTCCACACCCATGTTGAAGTTGTGGCACCCTGCACAGCCAATATTTGAATTATTGATGGAAGACTTGTAACTACAGTACTGACCTCATCCTCATGACAGGGAGGAATTAGATCTCAATGGCTGTAGTTTTTGATTCATAGAAAGTGAAGATCATTGTGAAGATTGAAGACCTTCTCTGGAAAGGTGATGCTGTGTAGTGGAACTGCTGATCAGCAGGATGAAAATAAAAATGGTAAATGTGTTTTGCTCTTGAATTTTTACAAAGAAGAAAGAGATCTCAATTTTTTTTTGTTGCTGTAGAAAAAGCTCAGGCAACAACCAGGCTCTGTCCTTTACAGAGCTAAAATCAAACTGGCAGTTGAAAGTAAAGGGAAGTTGGAAAGGGAAAGATAGAAAGTTGTTTGGTTTTGGAGTTTTTTTATTTGCAGCTAAGCCACCTATAAAGTTTTGCTACTAGACTTCCAAACATTTCAGACCAAGTTAGTTTCTGTGCCACTTTCTGCACCACTGACTTGACTTACTTGAATGGTAATAATACTACTTGAAAAGTCTGTGTGGAGCCCCAAATGTTATTTAAAAGGATAAAAGACTTAGGTTTGGGTCTTAAGTAAGTTCTAAGCTTCTGTTCAACAGGCTGTTGCTTTTTAGGGCTGTATCATATAATACTGTTACAAATACAAGACGTTCAGATGTCCAACTTGCTTTGTTTGCCAAATCTTGGAGTACATGTAAAGCACAAAAGTGTCAGTGGAGGTTTGGCTAACTATCATTTTGATTAATTATAACAGTATTTCCTTGTTTCCTAGCTAGTAACACTTGTTACTGAGAGTTTAGACCTCTTGCAGTGCAGGGAACCTGCTGAAAGACAGCAGATGGAGAGGGGAAATTCTACCACTTTATTCTGGTTAGACCTCACCTGCAGTGCTGTGTCCAACTCTGGAGCCCTCAACACAGGAAGGACATGGACCTGATGGAGAGGGTCCGGTGGATATGGTGAAAATGATTAGGAGGCTGGAGAACCTCTGCTTTGTGGACAAGTTGAGGGAGCTGCGGGTGTTCAGCCTGAGGAAGAGAAGGCTCTGGTGAGACCTTAGAGCTGCCTTTTAGTACCTGAAGGGGCTACAAGAAGGCTGCAAAGGGACTGTTTGCAAAGGCCTGCAGGGACAGTATGAGCACAAAGGCTGCAAACCAGAGCACAGCAGATTGAGATTGGCTGTGTGGAGCAAGTTGTGCAGCAGGAGGCTGCTGCAGCACTGCAACAGGTTGCCCTGGGAGGGGGTTGAGGCTCCATGCCTGGAGAGATTGCAGGTGAGGCAGGGCAGGGCTGTACTAGAAATACCTTGTTGAATTGCTGTGTAGCCCTGACTTGAGCATTAAGAAAATGACATGAGAGGCAGTTGAAATAATGGTCATGCCAGAACAGTATTTTTACCCTAAACTATGGCATCTTGTTTGGCTGGTGCTCTTAAACTCTATTTGCATGTCTGTCTTAGTGCAGTTATGGTATTGCACTAGTGATGATCACTTGTGAGGATTTACAAAAGTAATCTCCCTTGAAAAAACAGTTTTGTTTTTCAGAAGTTGTGGTAGGGTTCTTAGAAACTTTCCAGGCCAGCTCAGACAGCTTGGAAGTTAGATAAAGCTATAGTTTACAGCAACTCAAATTTAGAAGCATGTATACAAACTGTATTTGCATGCATTTACAATGATATACAATTGCTTACAATCTAGAAATAATACAAAAATCCAGCCCTTCCCCCTGGACAAATACAGCCTAGAAAGGGCCAATGCCTCCTTCTCTCCCCTCCAGATAGAAAACCAGCAAGATCTCACGTGTTAGCTGGTCAGTCAAGGTTAGTATTTAGTCATGCACAGAGGAACAGTGGAAGGTGGGGAAGGCAGAAGGCAAAGGGAACAAAGTGAGAAATTGTTTATGTGTTTTATTCCTCTTAGCAAGCCTATGATGATACAGACTTTATTGTTACTATTTTTACAACCAGTGCCCTACTCATTCAGTCTGTAGTCAAAAGAATATTCAGAAATGTTCTCTCTTGTTTAGTATTTCTAATGGTCTATTTTGGTTAACTCTTAAACTGCTACAGAAATGCTACTTGAGGCAGAGTTGCCTTGTAAGTGTGCCTCTTCTAACTGTGGCAGAGCTTTGGAAGACACTGTAACAAATGTACTCCTCTCACGCTCCAGAGAAGCATGGAAGTAGAGCTTGAAAAAGATCAGTTTGAAGACTGCAGAGAATATGGAGAAGGTTTGGCATTTCCTTATAAAACTGAGGCTTTTTTGTAAGCAGGATGTGTGTTGCAGTGGAGGAAGGTGGCTTATTCTGCTCTGCAATTTTGGTTTGATTTTGTGTATTTTCCATCAAGGGAAGAGTTTTGTGGACAAGGCATGCTTCTGTTCAGTGAAGGTGCCAGAGATGTCTGTGCCTGAAAAACGTGGGGTAACTGCAGTGTGCATGGTCTGCAAGAAGCACAGCATGGCACAACTTGGGTTGCTGGAGTTATTTGCTGCAGTTGCCAGAGGAGTGGGGGAAGGAGGAAGAAAGATGACATTGACTTAATAGCCGCTTCAAACTTCTAGATGCAGAATACCTTCTCAGTGGGCTTCAGTTATTTTGTAGGGTTTCTAATTTATAACTTACTTTTGTATGTACCCAAATAAAAATCATAGGTTGAAGCTATGTAGATGAGACTTGATGAAATCTTCTCAAAGTAGTTTTCTCTTAGTTTTTTAAACTGAGTCACTTGGAAACCTGAAGCTCATGCCTGAGTCTGCAGTTTCTTTCTGCAGTGCTAAGTGCTCCCTGTTTAAGGTGTGGCAGGGGGCTTTCCAGCACTTTGTAATATAAAGTACTGTGACAGAAGGCTTGTCATCTCTGATAATAAAGATTATCACTTAATCTTTGAGTGATAAGGTAGCCCAGCTCTTTGGGTAGCATCCAGTACTTAATTGACCTTCCATATGTATCAAGGTATTTTTCTTTGCAGCACTTTATTCTCAGGATCTCTGCAGAGTTGGGGAAAGCTGGAAGGTATGGAGAGTGCCCTGCAAAGGCAGGGATGATGTTCTTGCTTGGTTCAAAAGTCTGCTAAGGCCTTAATTTAGGCACTAAACTGGGTGAGATCCCAGGTGGCACGAAAGCATTTGTCTAAATGCAGATACCAACATTTAGGTAAGCAAGTGTGGTCACTTCCCTTGTACCCAGGTGGTGCTGCTGTTTGTTGGGTTGCTTTTTTTTTTTTTTTTTTTTTTTTTTTTTTTTTTTTTTTTTTTTTTTTTTTTTTTTTTTTTTTTTTTTTTTTTTTTTCCTTTGCTTGACATTGAAATAACTTTCATGAAAATTCAGGTATTGTAGAAATAAACATTGATTTGGCTTAAGCTTTTTTGCTAGGTGAAGCAAAATTAGTAATCATTCCCCAAGAACAAATCAAATTCAACCCTAAAGATTAATTTTAACTGTTTAAAGATAAAAAGAGGAAATAAAAAACTTAAGGTAATGAACCTTAAGTTCATTAAATCTGTTAGGGATTCCAGTTTTCAGTTTGAAAAGCAAAATTCACTACAGGCTGGGTGAGGAATGGCTGAGAGCAGCCCTGAGGAACAGGCCCTGGGGGTGTGGGCTGATGAGAAGCTCAAGCTGAGGCTGCAGTGTGAGTGCAGCCCAGACAGCAACTGTGTGCTGGGCTGCAGCAAGAGCAGTGTGGGCAGCAGGGCAAGGGAGGGGATTGTGCCCCTTGGCTCTGCTCTCCTCAGACCCCACCTGCAGTCCTGGGTGCAGTTGTGGAGCCCCCAGCACAGGAAGGCCATGGAAGTGTTGGAGGCAGTGCAGAGGAGACCACCAAGATGCTGAGAGAGCTGCAGCAGCTCTGCTGTGAGGACAGGCTGAGAAAGTTGGGACTGTGTAGCCTGGAGAGGAGAAGGCTTCCAGGAGAGCTTGGAGTGGCCTTGCAGGATCTGAAGGGGTCTCCAGGAAGGCTGGGGAGGGACTATTGANATTACTGTTCTGTGAAGATGTGTAAGTGACCCTGCCGTGCTGGGAGAGCAGTAACCAGTGTTTGTGTGCAGGCTGGCTTGGTTCGTTTTGACAGGCTTTGCAGGGTATGATACCACAGAGGTCATGGGTTATATATTTAGTGACTCACTTCTTGATGTCCTAATTGAAAGAACAGTCCTACTTGGCATTGTGTGGCTGTCAGACTGGCTTCAATATTTCTGTAACTGTTAGTATCAAGAAAAGCTGAAAGATGGTCTTGCCCACAGCCTCTTAAGTGATGCAGTGCAGGTAGCCTGTGGTGGAAATGCTGGTTAGCTGAAAATCAGGTCCAAGGAACCTTTTGGAGAAAGTGAAGAGTCAAGCAAGAAGTGGCAGAGAGTTTTGGGCTTTGTTTTCATGCCAGTGAGGAGAGGTGTGCTGCTGGACCTTGTATTCATGAACAAAGGTCTCGTTGGTGATGTGGTGGTTTGGGACAGCCTTGGCTGTGACCATGATGACATGGGAGAGTTTGGTGTTGCATGAGGAAGAAGCAGGACAATAAGTGTGATTGCAACCCTGGGCTTCAGGAGGGCTAACTTTGTTGTCTTCACAGAGACCTACTTGGAGGAATCCTGTAGAAAGTAGGGAGCCCAAGAGAGCTGGTTAGTATTCAAGCACCACCTCCTCCAAGCTCAAGATAGGTTCATTTCTTCAAGTCAAAAAATGGGTAGAGGAAGCAGGAGACCTGCATGGATGAGCAAGGAGCTGCTGGGTAAACGTGTATGCAAGATAGAAGTTCACAGTATGTGGAAAAAGGGGACAGGTCACTTGGGAGGATGATTGGACTGTCATCAGGGAATGTAGGGATGCAACAAGGTAGGGCAAGGCCCTCTGGCAATTAAATATGGCAAGGGAAGTAAAAGAGACCAGGAGCTTCTTCACATCCATCAGTGGTGAAAAGAACTGGGTCCACTGCTGAATGAAGTGGGAGACCTGGTGACAAAGGATGCAGAGAAAGTGGAGTTACTGAATGATTCATGGTTTTGCTGCTAGGACCAGTCCCCAGGAATTCCAGATCCTGGAAGTAAGGGAGAAGGCTGGAGGAAGGAAGAATCTCCAGTGTTCTGTGATGACTGTCAGAGATGAGTTTTGGCAGACTGAACACACAAATCTATAGGCCCTGATGAGCTGCACATGTGAGTGCTGAGAGAGCTGCCTGATAGTGTTACTGTGCCACTCTCCATTTTTGAAAGGTCATGGAGAGCAAGGGAGGTGCCTGAGGACTGGAGGAAAGCCAGTGTCACTGCATCCTTCAAAAAGGGCAAGGTAAGGACCCAGGAAACTACAGGCCAGTAAACCTCACCTTCATCCCTGGAAAGGTGATGGAGCAGCTCGTTATGGAGGTCATCCTTAAGTACATGGAGGAAGAGGTTATCAGGAGTAGCCAGCATGGATTCACCAAGGGAAATGATGTTTGACTAACTTGACTGAATGGGTAGGTGCAGGGAGAGCAGTGGGTGTCTCCAACTTGACTTCAGCAGGGCTTTGGACACTGTCTGCCGTAACATCCTCCTAGGTGAGCTGAGGAAGGGCAGGCTGGAGGAGCACTGAGCTGAGATGCATTGAGAACTGGCTGAGCAGGGGAGCTCAGAGGGTTCTGCTCAGTGGTGCTGAGTTCAGTTGGAGGCCTGTGGTGTTCCCCAGGGCTCAGGACTGGCTCCAGTCCTGTTCAACATCTTCATCACCAACCTGGCTGAGAGGACAGAGTGGACCCTCAGGCAATTTGCTGATGCTAGCAGAGGATGCCTGTGGTATCAGGTTGGAGTTGATTATCTTTGAGGTCTCTTCCAACCTTGGTGATACTGTGATACTGAGATGAGGGTGGCTGGCAGCCTGTCAGGCTGTGAGACCTGACCAGGCTGGAGAGCTGGGTGAGAGGAGCCTCATGAAGATCAGCAAGGGCAAGGGTAGAGTACTGCAGCTGGGGAGGAAAACCTCCTGCAGCAGTGCTGGTGAGCAGCTCCGTGGAGAAGGACCTTGGTATGCTGGGGGGCAGTAAGGTCTTCATAAGACAGCAGTGTGCCCTTGTGGCCAGGAAGACCAATGGTGTCCTGGGGTGCATCTAGAAGAGTGTGACCAACAGGTTAATGGAGTTTGTCCTGCCTCTTTACTTCTGCTGTAGTGAGGCCACATCTGGAGTTCTGTGTCCAGTTCTGGGCTCATCATCTCAAGAAATGCAGGAATATACTGGAGAGGATCCAACAGAGGGCAGTGAGGGTGATGAAGGACTTGAAACATCTGTGTGACAAGGAAGGACTTGGAGCTATTTAGCCTGGAGAAGAGAAGACTGAAAGGGGATCTAATGAGTGTTTACAAATACTTTAAGGGTAGGTGTCAAGAAGGGGCCAGTGTCTTTTCACTGGTGCTCTGTGATGATAGGATGAGGCCCAGTGGATACAAACTGAAACCCAGGAATTTCCATCTCAACATGAGGAAATACTTCTCTGTTGTGAGGCTGCTAGAGGCCTGGAGTAGAAGGTCCAGAGAGGTTGTGGAGTCTTCTCTGGAGACTTTCAAGACCCACTTGAATGTGTTCTTGTGTGACCTGCCCTTGGTAACCCTGCTTTGGTGGAGGGGTCCTCCATCTCTGGAGGTCCCTTCCAACCCCTACCGTTCTGTGGGTGATGTGTTTTCCAAGTTAAGCCTTGCATGCCTTGTTCTTATTTCTTGTCAGATCTTGCAGCAGGCCTAAGGTGCTAAAATTTGGGGCAAAATTGGAAGCAACAAAAATCCTTGTTGCCCTGTCAGTAGTGGTGTGTTCCCTCACTGTGCTGACCTTGGTGATTGACAGACACCTTTAGCTGGTTTTGCATGTGAACTTGCAAGAAAAGCTCCTTCCTTTCTCCCTCCACCCACTACCTTTGGCACCTCCTAAAGCATGCTTCACAGTCAGAAAAGACTCCACAGAAACATGGCCAGTGCTGGACAGCCAACAGGGAGGGTAGTACTAGCAGGGCTTCTTTGCATGGCCAGTTTAGAGTCCTGTAGTGCTCCTGTCAGACTGGATGGGTTTAAGTCCCAGCATAAGTGAGCTGCTTCTGAGTGTTCAAAAGCAGCTTTGGTTATTGTGCAGATTTTATCCACTCCAGCAGTTACCAAATCAGAATTCTGGACTGCATCAGCTGCACTGATTTCTTTACCCTTCAACTAGCTCCAGCCTATCAAATCCATGGTGATGGGCATTTGAAAGCCAGATTTCTTGTCTTTGAAGACCATTTATTGAAGAGTTACTTGAAGAAATTATTGGGAAGAGAGGGTTTGATTAACTTCTGTAGTAAAAACTGTAATAAGGAGAAAAGTTTATCTGTATTTTTCTCACCAGACATTTGCAGAGGTGGGGGTAAGGAACAATGATTTCACAGTCTGTGCCTTCAGCATTAATGGTAAATAGTTTTATATTGCTAGACTATTACCTTTTCTGGGCCAATGGGAAGAGGGGAAAAGAATCATCTGTTTTGGATTTCAGATTGTATAAGAGCACTCTCTCGCGTTCTGAGTGCAGTGTGGCCCTCAGGGGAAGTGAATTTAAACCCTGCACTGGCCCTTCCTCTCCTTTATTAATTGCAGTCCAGACACCTTCATTGGTCTGCAGAGATGCTGGTATTCTGCAGCTGGTTTTGTCAAAATGATTGCCGCCAGGGGACTAAAAAACAGGACTGGATAATGTTTGTTTTCTTCGAGGTGTATTTACATTGCAAAAAAAAAATCCTCACTTCAAGAGATACACTGAGGGGCTGCAGCCTGTGCAGAGCAGGGCAGGGAGGCTGGAGAAGGGCCTGGGGCAACTGGGGGTGAGGAGGGGCTGAGGGAGCTGGGGGAGTGCAGGCTGCAGCAGAGGAGGCTGAGGGCAGAGCTGATTGCTCTCTGCAGCTGCCTGCAGGGAGGTTGGAGCGAGGAGGGGGCAGCCTCTGCCCCTCGGTGCCAAGGGCCAGCAGCAGAGGCAGTGGTTGCAAGCTGCAGCAGGGGAGGCTGAGGCTGGCCAGGAGGAAATGTTTGTGACCTGGAAGGCTTCTGAAAGGTTGTGTGAGGCTGCCCAGGGCAGTGGTGCAGTGCCCATCCCTGGGGGTGTTGCAGCAGGCTGTGGAGCTGGTGCTGAGGGACAGGGTTTGGTGCTGAGACTGCAGGCTAGTGCTGGTCTCTTCTCACAGGTAATTAGCCATAAAACAAGAGGAGATGGCCTCAAGCTGCAACTGGGTAGATTTAGGCTGGACACTAGAAAATTTTTTTTCACTGCAAAAATGGTCAGGCTGCCCAGGGAGGTGGTGGAGACACCAACTCCAGATGTGTTTGAAAATTGTTTGGATGTGGTTCAGGGCAAACCTTGTAGAGTAGGGATATTGGTTGGATTTGGTGATCCTGAGGATCTTTTCCAGCGTGAATGTTTCTGTGATTCTGTGGGTTGGGCTGGGTGAGTTTGGAGGACTCTTCCAACCAGATTTTTTTTCTGTGATTCTGTGAAAACCAATGTTAGATAGCAGCTTTATTTCAGATGGAGCAGGTGCTCCAAGTTGCTGGTTTGAAAGCATGTTGCTGTAAGAGCAGCACAGCTCAGCAGCTTGCTTCTCTCCCTTTCTGCCAAGCTGCCCAAGTGTTGCATTGGTTTGCTCTACAAGCAGGCAGATGTACTTGGTCTAGTGTTTGGGCCAATAGAAATGCATGGGAATGGTTTCAAAAGTAGACATGCCCCAGCCCATGCAGCATTAGTAGAGTGTGTATAGTCCTGGTTACGTTAGCTGGGCACATAGTGGCTAATTTTCTAGCTGAGAAGTGTGAATTTCATTGGGGAGTCCTGGAGCTTTACCATGATGCCCTTCACCTGAAGCTGCATGCCCCCCTGGCTGGTTGGGGCTTGCTCTGCTGCATATGTGAGCATGGGTGTGTTCTGCTGATGAGTTTTCATAGCTTTATGTTGGAGTGCAACATGTGCATGTGGCTTCATCCCACAGGGTATCTTCATGCTTACAGATTTTTATAACCTCCTTGACAAAAGTACCCTGTTAATATGGCTGAGCCACTGCTGGATGTGAGACATCTCTGGATATAGAACCATAGAATGGTAAGGTTGGAAGGGACCTCAAGGATCATCCAGTTCCAACCCCCTGCCATAGGCAGGGACACCTCCCACTAGTACAGCTCACTCAAGGCCTCATCCAGCCTGGCCTTGAACAAATATATAGGAAGAAATATCGAACAAATATATAGGAAAACCAGACTTAAGTAGACTGAACCTTCTTTCAATCAGTTGATTTTTTTTTTGTGTGTGTGTGTGTGAAGGTCAGAAGTCCTCGGGGTTTGTTTTTTGCTTTGCTCATACTGCAGTAGCTGATTTGTGCTGTGGAAGGGAGCAGTCTGAGCCAATAAACCATCTGTACCACTGCATGGAAGTCATTCTTTAAATGAAACTTCCCTCTTGTACATTGAGGTGGGCTGAATGTCCTGACTGACCAGAGCAGATTTCTGGTGAGGAGAAAACCTTTCCCGGGACATGCTGTAATACCTGCACTGCTAGTAGCTGTATATAAAAACAGGAGTGTAATCAAAATTTTCCTGTGTCATCCCAGTGTTGAATTCAGAGACTGACTGTTCTGTTGCTGAACGATTGTATTAAAGAGAGGAATAGAGTGAAGACATCCTTGTTGGGAGAGTGATTGTAGTGGTTTCATTTGGGTGGTTTACTGGCAATTGAAACCTCTGTGGAACAATATCTGAAGAGTTTGTAAACTCTCTTCTTGGTGTGCATTAAACTAAGTAGGCTTATTTTGCTTCTGTGTGGCATAGCTGAGCAGGTGATGTTCTCTCCCTTCTTGGAAGGCTGCTTGGGAACATGAGTGCTTTTCAAAGGCAGAAGTGATAATCGAGGGAACTTGAGTAAAGCAAAGGAAGCCAAGGAAACTTTACTTGCTCTGATCCTGTAAAGTCACTTGGCTCGGAAGGGGTTGGCAAATCTACCAGACGTGTCGGCTGGAGGCTCTCTGTGTGAGAGACAAATGACCTTTGGACGTGTTGTGGTCGATGTATTGCATTGAGTTTCAGGTCATGGGTGTGTTGTTACTGAATAGCCTTGGAGAAGTTTGAGTTCAGTGTGTGTGTAGATTGAGGCTTGGAGTCTTTGTGCTGTTGTGTATAAAATGCAGGTGTGATGGTGTTTGGTTCCAGAACTGCTGGAGATAACAAGCATCATGGTATTTGAATCCACAAAACTTACTAACCCTAACAAAGCTAAGGGGGGAAAAAACCCACCACTTTTTGGAGGTGATTGTTTAATTAGAACTCAAGACTTTCATTCAGCTCAAGAGGAATTGACTTATGTATCTTTAATTCTACAAAGGCTATCAAATCACCTGCAAAGATCAAGAAACAGTGAGGGTGGTGAGACACTGGCACAGGTTGTCCAGGGAGGTTCTGGCTGCAGCCAGGTGTTGAACCTGGCCTCAAACACCTCCAGGGAGGGAGCAGCCACAACCTCCCTGGGCAACCTGTGCCAGTGTCTCACCACCCTCACTGCAAACAACTTCCTCCTAACATCCAGTCTAAATCTCCCCTCTGCCAGTTCAAACCCATTGCCCCTTGTCCTGTCATTACCAGGTCTTGTCAATAGTCCCTACCCAGCCTTCCTTTTGCTCCCTTAAGATACTGGAAGGTCTCCTCAAAGCTTTCTCTTCTCCAGGCTGAAGAGCCCCAACTCTTGTAGCTTGTCCTCATAGGAGGGCTGCTGCAGCCCTCTGATCATCTTCATGGCCCTCCTCTGCACTGGCTCCAACACTTCATGTCCTTCCTATGCTCCCATGTCCTTCTGGGTGCTCCAGAACTGCACCCAGGACTGCAGGTGGGCTCTGAGGAGAGCAGAGCCAAGGGGCACAATCCCCTCCCTTGCCCTGCTGCCCACACTGCTCTTGCTGCAGCCCAGCACACAGTTGCTGTCTGGGCTGCACTCACACTGCAGGCTCAGCTTGAGCTTTTTCTCACCCCACATCCCCAGGGCCTGTTCCTCAGGCCTCGTCTTATCATAGAATCATAGAATGGTAAGGTTGGAAGGGACCTCAAGGATCATCTAGTTCCAAGCCCCTGCCATAGGCAGGGACACCTCCCACTAGTACAGGTTACTCAAGGCCTCATCCAATCTGGCCTTGAACACATCCAGGGAGGGAGCAGCCACAACCTCCCTGGGCAACCTGTGCCAGTGTCTCACCACCCTCACTGCAAACAACTTCCTCCTAACATCCACTTTCAATCTCCCCTCTGACACTTCAAACCCATTCCCCTTGTCCTGCCATTCCCAGCCCTTCTCAATAGTCCCTCCCCAGCCTTCCTGTAGCCCCCTTCAGATCCTGGAAGGCTACTCTAAGGTCTCCTGGAAGCCTTCTCTTCTCCAGGCTGCAGAGCCCCAACTCTCTCAGCCTGTCCTCATAGCAGAGCTGCTGCAGCCCTCTGAGCATCTTTGTGGCCTCCTCTGGACCCGCTCCAACACTTCCATGTCCTTCCCGTGCTGAGGGCTCCAGAACTGCACACAGTACTCCAGGTGGGGTCTGACAAGAGCAGAGTAAAGTGGCAGAATCCCCTCCCTTGCCCTGCTGCCCACACTGCTCTTGATGCAGCCTAGGACTCGGTTGCTGTCTGGGCTGCATGTGCACACTGCAGGCTCATGTTGAGCTTTTCATCGACCCAGGTTCCAAGGTCCTTTTCCTCAGGGCTGCTCTCAGCCATTCCCCACCCAGCCTGGAGATGTGCTTGGGATTGTGCCTACCCAGGTGCAGGACCTTACACTTGGCCTTGCTGAATCTCATGAGATTGGCCTGGGCACAGCTCTCCAGCCTGTCCAGGTCCCTCTGGATGCATCCCTGCCCTCTAGCAAGTCATCTTCATGATAAACTTCTGGTGACCGATTGGTGCCTTTCAGCAGCTGATTGCTGTGTGCCTCTGCATGTGGTTGTTAAACAGATCTCAGATTGACTTGTTTATGCAGACATTCCACCGCAGTCAGTGTTCTTAATGCTTTTACCTTTAATTCTCTGGGGGGTTGTTTGTAAATGAGGTGTTAATATAAGAAGAACAGTAAGGAGCATAGAAAAGACTGTGGTGAAAGAAGTCTGAGTGTTTCGGATCCGAAGCTATTAGGGCACATGAAGCTACTGATAGTTTATAGAACAAGCGAAACCACCTTGGAACCTGACGTGAACCCAACCAAGTGCAGGTTTATCTCAAGGAGGCACTGAAGTTTCTCCCTTTGTCTCCCAAAAATAAAAGGGAGGGTGTTTAATTAAAACTGGTTTCAAAATAAAGAGGTCTTTCAGATGATGCTTTAGTGTTTGTTCTTGGAGAATGCTGCACTGAACTAACACTGTTTTTCTCCCTAGCAAGTTGTTCCCTTCCTTGGTTCATGTGTCTTATTCCCTGCACAGCAATGCTGAGTGTTGAATGCAGTTGTTGATCAGAGCCTGTTAACCATGTGAAATTATAAATTTTTTTTTTTTGTCGTTGTAGGAAGAAATCTGCTTCGTCTAATTCAGTCCTAATTCAGTCCTGCTAATCTGCTAATACTGTAGATTGAAAGATTTTTTTGCTGTTGCCAGAATACCCTGTAATGGGCAAGGAGCCTGAGAGAATACAAAGCATTCTGTTTTGTTAACTTTAAAAAAACTTTTGTGTTTAACAGGTAAGAAACTATTAAACTTCCCCTACAGCAATGCATTTAGCTTTTTGCATCTGTAAAACCTTGTCTTACATTTGAAGTGATTCCTGAATTCCTTTAAGTATTTTGTGTCCCTCATGTCTGCTGAAGGCTTACTCTCTGATTTCTGTAGGTTCACAATCTAAAGTCCACTTTGTAAGCTGCTCTTCCTCCTGCAGTCCAGACTTTGTGGCCATTCTTTCCCTTTCTTTGCAGCTTCTTCTGGGTGCTTCCTAGCTGGCTGGTCTTAACTTTGTTTTTTAACCCATTCTGCTGCTGTTGCACTGTCATCTTTCTTTGCCCTGCTTTGGGAATCAAGGATCATCTAGAGACGCTGTCGTAGTTATTCTGTTTGTTTTACAGGGAACGTGTTTTAAAGTGTTTTGGTTTTGTGCCAGCAGGTCTATCTGCTGCCCAGCCTCCAAGTCTTTGGAAGACTTTCAAAGCAAATGTGTTGATGAACTGACATTAGGTATGAATGATGTTCAGGTTGTCGTATTGAAGCATGGTCATACTGTCTCCTGCAATGAAGTTTTTTGGTACTAAACTGCATGCTTTTGTGTCAGATGGTTTTCTGGGGAGTTATGCATTGTTTAGCTTGCTTTTTACATCTGCCTTTCTCACTACACAGACATGTAATTTCTGTTTTGAAAACAGAGAATTCAGAGTATGAAGAATCTGAGTTCTGTGACCAGTGAACACTTTAGATGTGTAAATCTTTGGCTGTTGAAGTGGAGTTACTAGAAAATAGTCTTTTCTACTTGAGCAGTGTCTCACTTGTAGTTGTTGCAGATGGCTAAGATCTGTATTTACTAACACTTATTAACTTGCAGTTTGAGATAGTGCAGGAATTGACATGGATACGCTTGTTGGTATAAAACTGCTCTGGTAACCTCATTGCAAGCTGTAGATTGCAGCTGATTTTTGTACTGCTGGATGGTTGTGACCTCTTCAAGTTGGAGGGATTGGTTGCCTTTGAGTAAACATTAACTAGTTTGGCCTCATTTATTGTGCTTCAGCAAGTCAAAGTAGTTGATTATTAGGGCATTCAACCATAATGGGGAGTGTGTGTGTGTATGCATTTGGAGGAGATATATTATAGAAAGGATTACATATTTATAGGCCTGACCTAGACAGAGGTGCAGCTGATGTGCATAAATAAGGAGAGTCAGCAAAATAGTTGCTTGTGCCGTGAGATGCAGAGGGTGAGCCTGCAGGACAGCCAGGAGTGGAGGCAGGGCCTCAGCTAATGCCAGATGTGGAGGCTGGCCTGATGGGAAGTTGCTGGCCGGGTGCCTCGCTGATGGTGCCATGAAGGGCAGCCTGGCACAGTGTAATGCAGATGGACACACATCCATTGTTTTTTCTTGGTCTTTGGATGGAGCCACCTCCATGGGCTCCACACCATCAAGCGCAGTAAGCCACGGCCGTTGTTGCCATGGGGCTAATGATGCTGCCCTGCCTCCCTGGACACTGCTTCCTCTGCAGCTGTGCCTTCCTATACAAAACAGGTACCCATCTTGCTGCTTTGGGACCTCCATCTTACAGTCCTCCTTACAGTCTGAGGGCCTCGAAGCTCAGTGAATTTTGGGCCAACTACCTGAGTCACCCCAAAAGGCACTGATCATAATATGTGATGGCCCCATGTGGTCAGGTATGCTTATGGGACTTGAGGGAGGTTGTAGCCTGAAAAAGACCCTCCTGTTGGAGGAGGAGGATGACTGGGGGAAACTGAGTGCTCCTTTCCTGGAGAGTGCTCCCCTGTACCCTTCAACTTTCCCTCCACCTCCACGTGTGCACCTGGACCTCCCTGGATGAGATGACAGCAGCTATGTTGCGGGAGGCCTGGGGGTTCTCAGTGTCCCCCACTGACTCAGCTTCCTGCAGGCAGTAGTTGAGGGGATGCCTCCAGACATCCTGAGGCTGGGCAGGGGAGGTGCAGCACATCTGCACGAGGTCACCCAGCGCTCCAGACAGGATCTGTGGGTTGGTTCATTTCCCTTTTGGCACCTTCCATAGCTTGCTGTGCCCTTTGTAGATGGGAGGAGTAGCACTGGAAGTAGGGGTGCAGTATATATTGAACTGCTGAGGCAGACCTGTTGGTATCTTCTGTTTTGTCAAATTCCTTTCCATTTCAAACCACAAAGCTGCTCTCCTCCACAGAGCTGCTTTCAAACTTCACCAGCTTCTAGTAATAAAACTCTTAATTGTTAGTGTCAGTAATGGAACGTTTCTCAAGCTCATTTCCACAGTGGCTAAACACTATTCAGACACTGAAGAGATTGGGACAGCTTACTCTGTTCTCATCAGATGTTTGTTCTGTATGAACTTGATCTTAACATTTTGTTCAAGAAATACAGAAACTGTACCATCAAAACTCTCCTGAATGACTGCTTTTATTATTTCTTCTTCTAGTTGGTGGTTGCTGGATGTAATGTCAAGTCATGCGGTGAAATTAGGCCCTGGCACAGTAACACTTGCTAGCTAATAACAGAGCAAACCTCCCTGCTTTCATTTAAAACCACTTTACTTTCAAATAGGTTTCTGGGTAAGTATGGTCTCTTGGAAGTGCTTAGAAATACAGCTAAAGCAGAGTTGACAGCAAAGTTTTTATGCTGCTTAAAAACTGCAACTTTAATGGGATAGAAAACAAAGAATTTCTCCCCCCCAGCACTCTCCGTGCAGAAGCAGCAATGTGTGTTTGCTGTATGTGAAATTCATTCTTGCATGCACCAAGTGGGGAATTCAGTTAAAGCATAACTTGGTATTGCTGTTGAAAGGGGTCAGGGCTGGGCCAGCCACTACAAACCCTGACAAATGCTCTTCACAAATGAACCCCTCTGCCTTCTCAATGAGAAGAGAAGGGGGAGAGCCTGACAGGCCAGGAAAGAAACTGAACCAGCTGGGATGGGAATGGAAACGATTCAGTGGAATAGAGACACAAATCAATATGGAACTCAACCCCTGATGGTGATGGCAACACTGTTGCACCACTGATGCTCGGGACAGGCACTGGGCAAGTCCAGGACTTAACAGCAGGCAGGAACTGGATTGAGAGATCAGAAGACAGAGTCCTCCTGGGATACAAGATGTTGAAGAAGACACTTCACCCTTGTGATCCCTCAGTTTCTCTTGCAGATGCCATCCATGGGCTGCAATCCCTTGGTGGGCAGTTGAGGGTCACCTGTCCTGTCCCATCCTTCCCACAGGTGCCACCTTTGCTTTCCTGCACCACAGGGTAGGGCACAAGCTGTGGCAGTGCCCTTGGTGTGCCCAGAAGCAAGTCCAAGCCAGAGCCTTTCTGCAGCCCTTGGCAGGAACTGTCTCCATCAGCATCTCCCCGCTAGCAGCAGCCCCTGGCTGTGCAAAGCTGTCCTGAATTGCAGGAAGTGCCTGTGAGCAGAGCCTGAGCTGGGCAGGGCCAGCACTGAGCAGAGCTGGTTCTGGGCTGTCTCACACCAGAAGAACTATACATTACTGTAACTTTATGGAAGTGAACTGTTTTGCTTCAGATCTTCTGGGTAGAATTGAGATGTCTTCCTCTTTGCAATTTTCTGTTCAGCTTGCCCTTGATTGCAGCCTGAATGTGTAAGTGCTTGATTTCCCACCTAATGGCCCTTGGAATATTTCATGCTGTGGAGTTGTGCCCCAACCTGCAAGCAGCTTTAGTTCTGGCTGAGGGAAAGAGGCAGTTTCAAAAGCAGCCACTGGAGTGTCTTCTCTGGTAATTCTGTTTGGCTCTACAGCTTTCTCAGATGTGCACTTGTGCTTAGCTTTGAAGAGATGGTCTATTTCCAGTGCCAAAATGAGCACTTTACACAGCACACAGGCACTTCTAATCACTGCCCTTTGGAGAATGGGAAAACTGGAAACTGGTGAAATATACCCAGGGACTAAGTGGTTGAGGTTGTGTGAAGCTGACAGAGTATCATTCGTAGCATTTTAAAGACCTCTGTTAATACGTTCAAAGGTCAATACTGGTAAATTCTCTTTTAATGATAGAAGGATAAGAATTGATAATTAGTTTGTCCCTCCCCAGCCTCCTTGTTTTGGTGTTTAGAAGCATTGGAAGTGCTTTTATCTTTAAGACCTGCTTGAAAACCTCAGGTGGCACCAGGGGCTGTTGGTGGTTGCATCCAGCAGTTCCTCTGCCAGTTGCTACACTGTTGAGAGAATTTGTTTTGCTAAAGTAAATTGCTGCACGATTTAAGATGTGCTTAAGTGATTGAAAAAGTTTGTTGATATAAAAGGAAGTTTTGATTTTTTTGAAACTTCATTGTGCACTTGAAGCTATAGTAACATGCTGGTAGATGAAACTACCTGATACTTTCTGTCTCATTTTTTACTTATTACAACTCTCTATGTTCCTCAGACTTTGAGACATTACAGAATCTTCAGCTTGGTGCTGATACATGTTTTAAAATGTTTCTTCTCCCTGAAAAAGCAGCAGGGTGTTGATGTAAAATCTGTGCGTCTGCTCCTAGCACCCTGTTACTAGGTAGACAATGCTGCTGCTGACTAGCCAAGGTCCTTGCAGGTTCCTTTCTGAGCTGATCTAGGTAGCTATCAATACTCAGGTGTATCAGGTACCTAACTGGCAGTGACTCCTTGCAAGATATGTTTCCTATATTTATTTTAAACATGATGCTTAAAGGTTTAGCAGAAATAGTTTTGTTATTTTCTGAAGGGGCTTGTGAGTGCTCTCAGCTAAACTTTGTTTTGGAGAAGTTTCTCTGCAGCAGACATTACCCCAAACTAAACATTGTGCTTGTCTAACTGGAAGTCACAGCTTTGTCCTGTGGCTTCAAATCAAGAATACCTGTATTCAGGGAGGGAGTTTGACAGTTAGGTTGACTTCAAGCTGTGGAGAACCTTACTGAGTGGCTGGTAGTAGCATTTTCTGACAGTCAAGCATCTGACCTCTGTAAAGAACCACAGACTAGTTACTGCTAAACAAAATACACCTTACATAGTTCAGCTGGAGCAGGCAAAAGGCGCCAAGGTTTTGCCCGCTCTGAAAGGATCGCTTCTGATCCTTTATTTCTTCCCTTCAGCAAACAACTCAATTTCAGCTGCCCTGTCTGGGAGCACTTGACAGGCATTCTTCCTTGTGGTGTGCTGGCTGCTTTCCTTGTGGATTCAACTCAGGTCTTTACTATGTGAAATACTACTTGTTCGTCCAGAGGAGAAACTTAACACCACTAACCAAGAATACAAAGCAATGTTTCTGCATGATAGGTTCTGCAGGGTCTTGAGTTGTCTGAAGTTTTACATCAGCAAGTTGGTGTAAACTTTGAGCAGTACCTTTGGTGTGAATCAGTCAGCATTGCTTACTGGGAGCCGCCAGAGGTTGTGGGAAGCTAACTCAAGTTGCAAAGGACAGTTGTGTGTCTGCAGCAGCCCCACCATCTTCAAAACCATTTTTCTTTCCCAGCCTGGGAGTTTTTAGTATTATCCTGGGTTATTTTGCTTCGTGCAGTATAATTTTGGGCATGTCTTGTATTTCCACTCTCTTGCATCTTGAGTTGAGTTCAAGCATTGTGACTTTTCTGCTGGGATTGGCAGTGAAGTTGAACGTTGGGAGTGACACAACCTGACTGACATGAGAAGTTTGTCATAGCCTTCCAGACAGGGGAGTTTCAGGAGCAGCACTGCTGAATTGTGGGCATGAGGCCTAATTCTATCTGTGTTGATTTGGATTGGAATTTGAAGAAAGCATAAAGATAATTGAACGTTTGAGAGGTGCTGGGATCTGGGAGGGTGGGCAGAGCAGCAGGCTGTGGGCAGAACAATGACTCTGGGTTTAAAGCTTTCATTCAGAGCTGTGGGAGGCTGGTTCTAGGTTATCATCAGTGATCACACCACAGAAAATTCTCTTTGGTGTTCCTGGACTTCCTGTTTGGCACCTTTTATGTTGTTTATTTTTCCTTATTTCAAAGGACCTGGGTTCCTGTTGAAAAGTGATGGAGTAATCTGTGGCCGACACCTGACATGTTGAGGGAGCAGCCGCTAGGAGAGCTTGCCTGGGAGAGCCCTTGTGAAATAACGCAGTGCCATGTTTGCAGTAGTATGCCTCTTTTTTTGTTGTTGTTGCTCTTTTCCCTTCTTGAGTTTCTCTTGAGATGAGTAACTGAGAAGTGCATCGAAGCTGCTGTAACGAGCTGCAATCGCATCTGCCTGGAGCATTCATAGCGGCTACTGGCGAAGGTGCCACTGCCTGGGGCCAGGGGAGGGATTTGATCTACTTTCTAAGGGCTTGAAACAACCCTGAAACAAAAACTGTCCTGTGACTTTTAATAATGTTTCACTTGCTCACAGGGAGGCTGTGTGGAGGCTGAACACCCACGAGCTGGTGTTTTTAATTACTTGGTATAATTTGGTTTTAAGCTTATTGGTGAGAGCAGGTGTTTGGAACCCTGCTTGTGAGTTTACTAACACTTGTTAGTAAAAAACAATTATTTTAACCAATTAATCCTTGATGGAATCTCAGATGATTGTAAGTACTAATACTGCAACTGAAATTACCTGCACCTTCTGATTGGTTTTGACTCCATGTCCTTAGGCAGATAGCTCTGTAATTCTAGGGGCAGTTCTCTAAGAAGCTGCAAGCATCCATAAGGCCAAACACAGTGAGGTGGTGTCGAGTGGTCAGTGTGTGGTAGCAAGTGAAAGCTCTTTCCCATAGTGAGTGTCCCAGGTTTTTAGATCTTTAGGCCAAACCTTGGAAGCCTTGCTAGTGAAGAGGGTTGAGCTGGATCCTTGGACTTAGTACTTGTTTCCTAAATTGATCAAGCACCAGGTCTGATGTTTTGCTGTTCCAGGAGCTGTAGCGTGCATGCTGAATCCAGTTTAACTCAGAAATGCATCTCTGCTGCTGTGAGCTCTTCACTTGCATGGGCATTGAAGATTTCTGGGTTAGGTTTTGCAAGCTTTTGACAAAAGCATAGTTTGAGTCTTGCCTTTAAGCTTGTTTCTGCACACAACCTGCAGCTTGCAGAAGAGTTCTCTCTAAAATAGCACTATTCCCCTACAGTCTCTGCAGTAAGGCCATGTCCTCACAGCTAGTGCCACTAATGCACAGCAGTAATCTAGTGAATTAATCCTTCACTCTTGGAAGGCAGTTACGAAGGAGCAGAAGGAGTGTTGCCTTTTAAAGGACATCTGCTCAAAAGCATACTGGTTCCATTTGTAGGCAAAGCAAAGTTTCTCTTACTGTTCCTCAGTATCCCTTTCAACACACTGGAATTTAGCATTCACATGAGCAGCTGATGCTGTGCCAGGGGTGGTCTGTCCTGGAAATAGCCCTGTGTCAGAGAAGGGGGACGGAGCAAGTGCTTGTATTGCTCTTAATGAGAGCTGAGCAGAGGAACCGATTTGATGTATTGTAAAGTGAAGCGTTCTGGTGGCACAGCTGTGTCAGTAGCTTGTGAGGTGTCTTAGACCAGCAGGATGGACATGCCAAAGCATTTTCTAAAGAAAGATGAAGCTGCTTATCCTTACACATTTCTGTTCTGGCCTTTCACAGTGTTTCAGTGGTTGAGGCCACTGCACTGCCAGATGTTTGTGTAAGATATTTTATTGTCATTTGCGCTTTCTCTTGTGTCAGGTTTGTGGAGGAAGGTCCAATGAGAGAGTAGGTCCTGTGTAGAAATGAGCTCCAGGACTTTGTGTGCTACCTACAAGTTGCTCACTCCTCCTGGAGAAATAAGGATTTGTTTGTTTTAATTAAAAGTTGCTTTCTTTCAGACTAAGGGTGGTACTCTGGTGCCTATGCAGTGCCCATTTTATCTTCATAGAATGGTAAGGTTGGAAGGGACCTCAAGGATCATCCAGTTCCAACCCCCTGCCACAGGCAGGGACACCTCCCACTAGCACAGGTCACTCAAGGCCTCATCTAACCTGGCCTTGAACACCTCCAGGGAGGGAGCAGCCACAACCCCCCTGGGCAACCTGTGCCAGTGCCTCACCACCCTCACTGCAAACAACTTCCTCCTAACATCCAGTCTAAATCTTCCCTCTAGCAGTTTAAACCCATTGCCCCTTGTCCTGTCATTACAAGACCTTGTCAATAGTCCCTCCCCAGCCTTCCTGTAGGCCCCCTTCAGATATTGGAAGACTACTCCAAACTCTTCTGGAAGCCTTCTTCTCTCCAGGCTGCAGAGCCCCAACTCTCTCAGCCTGTCCTCATAGGAGGGCTGCTGCAACCCTCTGAACATCTTTGTGGCCCTCCTTCTTCTTCCAGTTCTTTTAATTGCTGAGCAAGCAGCTTTTTTCTGGATCTGAACCTTGGTGTATAGGTTAAAAACAAAAGTTGGGAAGAGCAGTAAGTTGAAAGCAGAAGCTATCATTTAACTTGCTTATGTAGGTTAGCACGTTCCTTTCATGCACAAACCCCAGAGCCTACCTTTACCTTTGGGTCTTAGAATATTGGCTGTTGCTAAAGGTACACAAGTCCTGTGGAGCCCTCTTTAATCAAACCTGATTTCAGAGCTTTTGATCATCAGCATCTACTGTTGTTTTCTTTGAGCTGTGGAACATTTCCATGCATGCAGGTACCTTTGGGGCTAGAAGCTGTGAAATGCTGCTCTGAAGTGTTGCTAAGCATCCTGCTGCAGCGGGTTTGTAACTGTCCTGGTCTGTGTGTGTCCTCCTCCTGCAGACCAGCATGTTTTGGAAATTTGATCTCCATTCGTCATCCCACATAGATACGCTTCTAGAGAGAGAAGATGTGACACTGAAGGAGCTGATGGACGAGGAGGATGTTCTGCAGGAGTGCAAGGCTCAGAATCGCAAACTGATTGAGTTCCTGCTGAAGTCAGAATGCTTGGAGGATTTAGTTTCCTTTATTATCGAGGAGCCACCGCAGGACATGGACGAAAAGATCCGATACAAGTAGGTGTAAAGGGTTAACCCTCCTGGGTGGGGGGAGTGGTCAGAACTTGACCCCACCTCTGCTCCACCCCAGGTGTAGTGGTTAGCCCACTCCCAGTACCCATCTGGACCCCCTGTGTAAACAGAGGAACTTCCTGTCTCTTGGTCTCTCTCTCCTTGTGACCTGTACCCAATACCACCCTCCTTCCTGTTCTGTCTCTCCTCTACCATGCTCTGCACATCTCTTCCATCCATTGTCATCCATCTGGTTTTTTGTATATTTTGTATTCCCTTCCCTATACCTATTTGTAACTCCCCTACCTTAAATACCTTTTATTTGTTGTTAAAGCTGTTCTTTTAACCTCCAAATTGTAGCAAGACTGTTCTTTGGGTGGTTTTACCCCTTCTGTCTTCTCTTTTCTTCCTTTCCAAAAGAGGTGGGAGAGGGGAAGGCATTCTACTACTATTGTATTGGTTTCTGTTAGATGTATTTTGAGTCCCCTGGGAAGCTGAACTCAAACCAGTACAGCAGGAAAACCTTTTGGGAGTGGGGGAGTCTTGGGAAGGTGGAAGGAGGGGTAACTTACTCCAGTTTGACAATGTGTTTTGAATCTCTGCCAGCTGGTGTGTGTAGTAGAGGACTTCTAAAACTAAACCATTCTGATACTTGCATCTTTCTTGAATCAGGCTCATAGATTGGGTTGGGTTGAAAGGGACCTTAAAGGTCATCCAGTTCCAACCCCCTGCCATGGCTAAGGACACCTCCCACTATCACAGGTTGTTCAAGACCTCATCCATCGGGGCCTGGAATACCTCCAGGGATGAAGCATCCAGAGCCTCCCTAGGCAACCTGTTCCAATCTCTCCCCACCCTCACTGCCAACAATTCCTTCCTCCTCCCCACTCTCACTCTCCCCTCTCCTGGCTTAAAACCATTGTCCCTCCTCCTGGCACTCCCAACCCTTGTCAGAAGTTCCTCCCCAGGTCTTGTGGAGTCCCTTCAGGTACTGGGAGGCTGCTCTGAGGTCTGGCTGAAGCCTTCTCTTCTTCAGGCTGCACAGCCCCAACTCTCCCAACCTGTGCCCATAGAGGTGGTGGAAGAGGCAATGGAAACCTCTTATTCACAAGTGCTTCTAGAAGCAATTACTGTTCAAAGGAGGCTTACAAGGGGAAAAAAATCAGAACTAACTTGAACAGTTTGTTGGATGATTGGGAAGATATTTGGAAAATGCTGACTGGAAGGTCTGTATCACTGCTTGGAAGAACACATTCTTCACACCTCGTGTGGGGTTTGCCTTTGCTGCTGTGGAACTCTTAAGGACTGGCTATGGCCGTGACTTTAGCTTGGTGAGGAGGTTCAGGCTCCAAGTCAGCCTAGCAATCCTAGCAAATTATAGAGAAGTCCTCCTGCTGGTTTTGGCCTATTTTTAGAGATGTCTATGCAGAAAGCTGCTGTTTTCTTAAAATAGAATGTAAAAGAATGGTGTGAAATAAGCTGCATTTCACCATTTCTGGTGAATCAAACCTCCTGTAAATGTTAGTGGAGTTTGAAATTGAGGGATCTTCTAGGTAAGCTGCTGCTATCAGAGTGCCTTTCAGTGTGTGTGTGGCTGATAGTGCTGTCAAATGCAGCCAGTTGCTGCTCTTGATGGCCTCTTAGTTTAATTACTCAGTGTCCTGACCTGTGCTTCTGACTGTGTTATGAAGCAGTGCTAGCCAGCTTGGGAGGCCTCAGCAGGCTCAGACTAGTTTGCTGAGTTTCTGCCTAATTTATGGACCTATCCTGAAGCTATTCCTTTTGACTTTTCCAATCTGATCCCTCTTATGGTTAGAAAGGGGGAGAAGTGCTGCTCCCTGCCCAGTATCAGTCCAGGGCTGTCAGTCTGCTGAACTTCTCCAACTTTTCTCACCTTCAAAAGGGGTGGCTTCTGAATTGAGAGGTCATTGCTGGATCAGATGGCTTTCACAAGAGCTTGCCCTTTCCCTGCTTGTCCAGTGCCTGCCTTGCTGCTACTGCAGAGCAGAGCGGTCCATTGCTCACAGGGACAAGCAGAGCCTGCAGGCTGACTGCAGTCCTGTTCCTTTGCAGTACTTTGCTGCATTAGTGCAGAGCAACCCTGCTTGAAAAGTTGGTCAGAAGGCTTAGCAGGTTCTGAATTCAGAGATGGAAATGTGACAGCTTTGAAGTATGAGGGAGGGATTTTTTTCATTTTCTGTTGTTTTTCTCCCCAGATACCCAAACATATCCTGTGAGCTGCTAACATCAGATGTCTCACAAATCAACGATAGGCTGGGAGAAGAAGAATCCTTACTCATGAAACTGTACAGCTTCCTTTTAAATGAATCTCCTCTAAACCCTCTATTGGCCAGTTTCTTCAGCAAGGTGCTAAGTATTCTTATAAGCAGAAAACCAGAACAGGTAAATATTTACATGCTCTCTCACTTTAAGTGCTCTCATAGCTTTGTAGTGCTCAGCAACACTGCTTTTCATGTTTGAGGGATAGCACCAAAGAGCATTCAGCTTCCATAGTGGAAGACACTAAGGTGGTTAATTATGTACAGGAATGAAAACTGTCTGCATGAATGAGATGTGCTCAAGTTGGCTTTGCCTGAGCTCTTTGTGCTCAGTGTGTGAGTTTTGGCTTGGCTTAGCTCACTACTTCATGTGGTGATTTTTGGGTTTACTGTTGTTAGAAGTGAAGGTGAGAGAATTCCATGGCTGCCATGTAATGTGAAGAAGGGTTAGAGAACAAGGTGACATATTGAGTCCACGTTCAGGAGTATCATAGAATGGTTGGGGTTAGAAGGACCTTCCAAAGCCCTGCCATGGGCAGGGACACACCCCACCAGCAAGACTTCAAGGCCTCATCCAACCTGACCTTGAACACCTCCAGGCAGGAGGCATCCACAGCCTCCCTGGGTAGCCTGTGCCAATGTCTCCTTGCTCTCACTCTCAAGAATTTCTTTCTCATCACCACTCTCAATTTCTCCTCTCCCAGCTCAAAGCCACTGTCCCTCATCCTGGTGTGCCCAGCCCTTGTCCAAAGTCCCTCCCCAGCTCTCCTGGAGCCTCTTTAGGTACCGCAAGACTGCTCTGAGGTCTGCCTGGAACCTTCTCTTCCGCAGCCTCAACAACCCAAACCGTCCCAGCCTGTCCCTACAGGGAGGTTCTGCAGCCTCTGATCATCTTGGTGGCCTCCTCTGAAGCCTCTCCAGTAACTCCAGGCCCTCCTTGTGCTGGTTGCCCAGAGCTGGAGGCAGTGCTGCAGGTGAGGCCAGAGCAGAGCAGAGGGGCAGAATCCCCTCCCTGTGCTGCTACTCTCCCTGCTCTGCCTGCAGCCAGCACACTGCTGGCTCCTGGGCACTTGGGCACCAACTGACCCCCCCAAGTCACCTCTACACTGCTCTTGAGCTTCTCCTTGTCTAACTTGGGTTTGTTCTTGTTGCACTCTGCTGATGTGTCCCAGTACTGCAGGCAGCTGCAGTGAGTGGATCTCATACAAAATGAAGTTTGTGACTGTTTTGTACCTTTAGTGGTACAAACTCTGGTTTGGTTTTTTTCATTACTTCAAGGCTTTGCTGTGTGAGTGTTGCTTACTAAACAGGGATGAGAGCAGTTCAGAGTAACAAGGCTGTACCTTGAGTTATAAGTATTTTATGGTCAGCAGGTTGGGTGTGAGAGGAGGCCCAGGGCAGTGCACATGGTCTGGATCTGTGTGTGGCTTTATCTTGCCTTGATGGAAGTGTTTCAGAAATCCTCCTTTATTCTCTGCAGTTGGTAGAGAGAAACTGAAACTGTCTGATTTGCAGTGCAGAGTACAGCTGAGCACATGTGAGCTTACTTCTCTTGTTTCTAGATTGTGGAATTTTTAAAGAGGAAACATGATTTTGTAGACCTCATCATAAAGCACATAGGGACCTCTGCTATCATGGATTTGTTGCTCAGGCTACTGACTTGCATAGAACCTCCCCAGCCCCGGCAAGAAGTGTTAAATGTGAGTCAGGTGTCTCAAGGGGCTTTGGCTAGGGGTCTGAGCAGGCTGCTCTGCTGCTACTTGGGCAGACCTGGGTTCTGAAATGGGGTTGCCTTGCTTTGGGGGAGTTAGATTGGTTTGGGGGATGG
>VWZE01026350.1:49989-61481 GCA_013396675.1 Eubucco bourcierii
GGTTGGGTTGGGGTTTGGGGGGAGTGGGTTGGGTTGGGGTGAGGGGGGCTGTTTTTTAATTTTTTTTGACAGAGCTGCCCATGTCTCTGTTTTTTCACTGGAACTGCAGCGCTGCTCAGACCAGCTTAGAGCCTGAGTAGCTGTTCTCTTCCTCTGCTGTTTAGTACCTAACTTATGTTTGCCAGATGTAGTTCCCAGAATGTTCTGAACTGTACTGGCACTTTTTGGCATCAGAAGATTTATTACAATTTATATCTAAGGCTTTCTCTTCTACAGCTGCTCAGAAACAGCCGTTTTACTTTTTTTAAGTAAGCTATTGCTATTCCTGGTTTAGAAGTGCCCACAGTGTGGCTTTTGGCAATTGTCAGACAACTACTTTGTGACTTGAGTGGATTCAATCTCCCACTTGGCTGATGCTCTTCCCAACTCTTTTGCAGTGGTTAAACGAGGAGAGAATTATCCAGCGGCTTGTGGAAATTGTCCATCCATCTCAAGATGAAGATGTAAGTATTGCTCTGATGCTGCTGGCTCTGGCTCTTCTGCAAGTTGCTGAAACTTCTGCTGTTTTCTCCTTGCTGCTGTGGTCATTGGAGGGAGGCTCTGTGCTGAAGGACTGCAGGCCAGCATGTTCCTGCTCTCTAGTGAAAAGCTGTTTCTGTGTTCCAGAGGCATTCAAACGCTTCCCAGTCGCTCTGCGAGATCATTCGCCTGAGCAGAGATCAGATGTTGCAAGTGCAGAACAGCTCAGAACCAGACCCGCTGCTGGCAAGTCTGGAGAAGTAAGTGAGCTGCTGCATTCTGGCATTCTCAGGTCAGAAAAAGCATTTTTCTTTTGAGATTGAAACCCTTTTGAACGACCAAGCTCTGCCTTTCAGGTGAATTTTCTTGGCTGCTCCTCTGTGTGGTTTTTCAGTAAAGGCAAGGGAGCAGAGCTACCTGGAAGGCTGCCTTGGGGGGCATCTCAGTAAGGTATTTATGGGGCTGCTACAGGTAGTGGGATCAGACATGTGGAGGTCAGAACATAGAATCATAGAATGGTAAGGTTGGAAGGGACCTCAAGGATCATCTAGTTCCAACCCCCTGCCATAGGCAGGGACACCTCCCACTAGTACAGCTCACTCAAGGCCTCCTCCAACCTGGCCTTTCAACACCTCCAGGGAGGGAGCAGCCACAACCTCCCATGTCAACCTGTGCCAGTGCCTCACCACCCTCACTGTAAAGAACTTATCATAGAATCATAGAATGGTAAGGTTGGAAGGGACCTCAAGGATCATCTAGTTCCAACTTCCTCCTAACATCCAGTCTAAATCTCCCCTCTACCAGTTTAAACATGTGTGGGAGGCTGTGGCTCAGATCTGTTCTTCAGGCTGTTTTAAGCCTGTGTTCCTGCCAGAGGAGATTCTCCTGTCCTTCCTTTTGCCACTGTAGGTTTGGGTTTGCTTGGCTGTTAGGGCAAGCTGAGTCACCCCCACCTGACTCGGAACTTAAATGCAGTAAATGCAGGCAGTGGTTGTCATAAAGATGATGCTCTTGAGGTCACTGTCTGAGAACAGTAAAGTCGTTTGTTGTAGTGGGTGGAGGATGTTGGGAAGTGTCAGACTCAGGAATATCTGGAAAGCAAGCCTGGAGTTAGACATGCTATTTTCCTTTCCTTAAGAGAAGAGTGAGGACTCTGGAAATTGAGATCCCTCTTGGATGTCAGAGATACAAACAACACATTTTTAGTTTTAACCAATTGCGATCAAAATGTTACCATAAAACAAAGAAAAAGAATGAAGAGCATTTGGCTCCTGCCCTCAGGTTGAAGCATACAGAAAGGTTAAACTGGGCGTGACAGAAGCCTCTAGTTGTGGTTTTTCACATCAGACAGCTGGGTCAGTGGAAGGGATGTGAAGATGGCAGTGACTGTCCCAGAGGTCCCTGCTAGCTGGCAATAGTTACCAGTGATGTTCTTATGCCCTGGCTAATCTTACGCAAGCAGATGATAGCATTTGCTGCTACTAACTGCCGTACCCTGAAGAAGTGTTAGGTTTGATGCCAATTCTTTGCTTTTCAGGCAAGAAATAATAGAGCAGCTGCTGTCCAACATTTTTCATAAAGAAAAGAATGAGTCTGCAATAGTGAGTGCAATCCAGATCCTGCTGACCCTGCTGGAGACGCGGCGGCAGACGTAAGTGCTCTCCTCTCGCTTGGCTTCTGCCCGCACAAGGCAGCTGAACTGCTCAGCAAGAGGAAGTGTCCCCTCTGCGTGCTCAGGCTCAACCAGCTCTGTGGCCTGTGGTAGCTGAGGAGGTGAAGGAGCAAGCCAAGTGATGGTGGTTGGCATCACTGCCCTTTCACTAAGGAGTGGCCTTTCTGCAGTGTTTGCTAGAAGCCAGCCGAAGTGCTGTGTGCCACATCAGAGTCACCAGATGGCAGCGCTTGCCTTGTGGCTGCAAGAGTGGAGGCAGTTTGTGCAGTGTACTGTGTGACTGCTGGCTGCTGAAATAGTTGCTTGGGGTTTTACTGCAGCTTCACTTTGGGAAGCTGCTGGACTCTGACACAGTCAACTTATTTGTATTGCCCAGGATAGCCAAGTAAAGGGCTTCACCTGCTTCAGAAGAGGGAGTGGGACAGCTGTAAGGTTGGCTTTCGTAGACTCGCGCAGTCGTTTGGGTTGGAAAAGCTCTTTAAGGTCATCCAGTCCAACCAGTATCTAACTCTACCAAGTCTGGAGTTAAACCATATCTCTCACCACATCTGTGTCTTTTAAGCACTTCCTGGGATGGGAATTCAGCCACCTGCCTGGCCAGCTTGTGCCAGTGTTTTAGAACCCATTCAGCAAAGAAAATTCCTTCTAGTGTCCAACCTAAACCTCCCTTGGGGCAGCATGAGGCCATTTCCTCTCATCCTATTGCTTGTTACTTGGGGAAGAGACCAACCCTCACCTGGCTCCAACCTCTATTCATGAAGCTGTACAAAGTGAGGTCTCTTCTCGGCCTTTTCTTCTCCACACTGAACACCCCCAGCTCCCTCAGCTGCTCCTCACCAGTCCTGTTCTTCAGACCAATTTGCATTGGTTTCATTACTAATTCTCAGCTGTTGCTTGCATTCTGCTTTAGGTTTGAAGGCCACATAGAGGTCTGTCCTCCAGGCATGAGCAATTCAACCTACTCAGTCAACAAAAGTGTTTTAGAAGCCATAAAAGCACGACTGTCATCCTTCCATGAGCTCCTGCTTGAGCCTCCAAAAGTGAGTGAAACCTGATGTTACCAATTTGATTGAAACAGGCCTGTTGCTGTGGGACTGTGTTTTAGGCAGGTTGTAATAACAAACAAGACCCAGCCTGAGAGCTTTTGGGCAAGCTCCCAGCCTCTTGTGAGCTTTGTTGCTCGTTATTACTGTCCCTGAGCCAGAGCTGTGCTAATTGGTGTGCTTTTCCAGCTTAAACTGTGCTCAATTGGCCTTGAAGAGATTCCTCCTTTGCCAAAGCAGTGCAAAGAGAGTTGCTGTGTGTTCTTAAAGTGGGCCCTGTTCTCTTCTTGGAAATCCTGCCTGGATTAGAAATGCAAACTGTGGGTACCTCAGTTGTTCAGGGCTTCAGCAGGGCCCACGTGAGACCTGCACAGTGCCTCAGCACATGCCCAGGAGCCAAGCAGACCAGCTCCATGACATGTGCCTGTACTCTAAGCATGTTACTTTATTGTGGGTTTTCAGTTGATTGCAGCAACTTCCCTCTGCCATGCTGCTGCAGCAGGTAAGTAGCACCTTTATAAGCAGGGAGTTGCCTGTGATCCATTGACACTCTGCCACTGAAACTGTCCCTGCAGAATTTCAGCCAGAACACTGCACCCTGAACTGGCTGCCATGGTCTGTAGGAGAAGAGGACCTATGGGCCAAAACAAAGACCAGAGGTGTATAAAATAGCAGTTTGAGGGAGGCCCAGGATAGTGTTAAAGTTCAGAAACATGAGACCTCAAGATTTCCAGATGCAGGAGAGGTAATAAAATGCAAAGGAGCTGCCTGATCTTTATTGCAGCAACCTGGCAAGTTGTAGGTCTGTGGTGCAATGAGAGCAGGTTCCCATCAGATACCTGAGTGTTCTCTGATGCTTGGCCACACGCAGCATTTGAGTAAGTCACGGAGCAGAGTGAGTGAAGCAGGGCTCACTTGGAGCAGTAGTGAAAGGAGCATCAGTAGGTGATGGTTTTAGTGTTTGTCTTCTGCAAGCAGTGGACTAAATGACCAAGGAAAGCATCACTTGGCTGCTGTCTGGTGCTAGAGTGGTGCTGGGCAGGCAGGAAACACCACCCAGTCTTAGAGCAGGCAGCAGTGGTCTGCTTGTCAAACAGGCTGTGCCTGGAGAGGGGAAGGTGTTTTCTGCTCATGGCATGCCTGCTACTGGAGTTGTAGCTTTAACTAATAAGTAGATTTTTCTTCCTGGCTGGCATTTAGTTCTGTGACAGCAGCTCTGGTTTGGTAAATGTTGAGGTAGGAGTCCTGAAGCTCCTTATTGTAATTAAGGACCCAAGAGACTCTTGCTGTGTTAGAAATGACTGCAGGTGGACCTTGTTTTGTATATAACATCAGAGTCACACATTAGAATCATGGAATGGTTTAGGTTGGAAGGGACCTCACAGCTCAGCCAGTTCCAACCCCCTGACATAGGCAGGGACGCCTCCCACTAGCACAGGGCACTCAAAGTCTCCTCCAGCCTGGTCCTGAATACCTCCAGGGAGGGAGCAGCCACAACCTCCCTGGGCAACCTGTGCCAGTGTCTCACCACCCTCACTGCAAACAACTTCCTCCTAACATCCACTTTCAATCTCCCCTCTGCCACTTCAAACCCATTGCCCCTTGTCCTGTCATTCCAAGACCTTGTCAATAGTCCCTCCCCAGCCTTCCTGCAGCCCCCAGGATGCCATGTGGCACAGAGCTGAATGCCTTACTCAGGTCCAGGCAGATGCCCTCAGTTACCCTTCCCTTGGCCACTCTTGCTGTGACTTCATCATAAAAAGCCACCAGATTTGTCAGGCAGGACCTACCCTTGGTGCAGCCATCGCTGGGCACCACCAACCCCCTCTGCTTTTTTCCCTTTTGCCTTAGTAAAGCCTAAGGAGGATCTGAAGGCTCAGAATCAAACTCAGATTCATTGAATGGTTTGAGTTGGTAAATGACCTTGAAGATCATCTAATTCCAACCCCCTGCCATGGGCAGGGACACTTCCCACTAACCTGAGTTGCTCAAGGCCTCATTCAGCCTGGTCTTGAACTTCTTCAGGGAGGAGCATCCAGAATCATCCTGGGCAACCTGTTCCAGGGTCTACTCAGCCTCACTATCAATTTCTTTTTAGCATCCAGCCTAAGAGTAAGGGAGCAGAGAAGCTTGCAGTTAGTTTGGCTTTGAGTGGATGAACCTGGGGCTGGAGGCATTTTATCAGACTGCAGCTGCCTGGTGTCTGTCCACTGTAGCAACGTGGACTAACCAGTGAGGGCATTTCCTAGGAAGCATCTCCAGATTCCTGTTGAGGGTGGGTGGAATGCATCTACTCTGAGATCTCATCTGTGGTTCATAATCAGTTTTTACAGCCCTTGGCTTTGTGTGGCTGCCTGTAGTGCTTCCTGCCTGTGAGTGCTGCAGGCAGCTGTGCTGTGCAGAGGGCAGGTGGCCTTTGTGGGCCCAAGGTAAGGCTTGTCAGCTCTGGGACTGCCACTGTGCATGGCAATGGTGAGCTGGGTGTTGTAAGATGTTCTAATGTCTTTATCTGCCTTCTTTTTTCCAGAAGAGTGTCATGAAGACAACCTGGGGTGTGTTGGATCCACCTGTGGGAAACACACGTCTGAATGTCATCAGGCTAATATCTAGCCTGCTGCAGACCAACACAGGCAGTGTCAATCAGGAGCTCATAGAGCTTAACAGCATAGGAGTCATACTGGTGAGAACTTCTTGTTGCTTGCTTTACTCTTCTTGTCTGTTGCTGAGGTCGTTTGCAGTGTATTTTCCAGCCTGATTTCTCAGTTTCTTTAAGAACTGCTGTAAGAAGCAGCTGTTGGGTACCTGTGCTAGTGGGAGGTGTCCCTGCCTATGGCAGGGGTTTGGAAATAGATGATCCTTGAGGTCCCTTCCAGCCTTACCATTCTAAGACTTTACTGTTGATACTCCATCTATCTGAAGTCAGCATTTTCCTCTGATCACTTGCACAGTTCTTACTCCCTGCACCTCAGGTCTTCTGCTTTGATCAAAACTTCCCTGCTGTGCTCATGCTCTTTCCCTCCAAACCCTCTTTTCCTCTCTCACACCAAATGGTATCTCAGCAGTGTCTCCCAAAGGGACAGTTATTGGTATTCTTGGTAGCTCTGACAACAAGACCTTGCACAACAGCCTTTTCAGTGGGCTACCTTGTGACTCTGCCCCTGTGGGATGTGTACATTGAGGACTTCTGCCTCATCCTTCAACCATAGCAGCACACATCCTTTGCATTGATGTTGACCAGAAAATGCAGGTGTTGGTATCAGCTCAAAAGGAATTGGCAAAGCCTGCTGGAACTTCCAGCACAGTTCCTTTCAGTGTGTAGATTTTCCCTGCTTCATGGTTTTACACTAAAACCCTTTTGCCTTCAGCTAATTGATGCAGCTTTGGTCATAATGTTTTCATCTCCCCTGCTCTGCACAGCTTGGGTCTGCAGACAGAGCTGGCTTGTGTACAAATAGGTGACTTCACTGTCACTGCAGCTGTGCTAGGGTGATGTCTGAGGGAGCACACATCCTATGAACACAGGCATCTCTGGATAACGAATTGGCTGGAGGGTGGCACACAGAGAGTGGTGAGCAAGGGCACAATGTCCACCTGCAGACCAGTGCCAAGTGGTGTCCCTCAGGGGTCAGTGCTGGCACCAGTGCTGTTTGACAGCTTTGGCAGTGCCATGCACAGAGCAATCAGTGCAGCCTCGGCAAGGGTGCAGCTGGCACCAAGCTGTGTGGCACAGTCACTTGCTAGAGGGCAGGGATCCATCCAGAGGGACCTGCACAGGCTGCAGAGCTGTGCCCAGGCCAACCTCATGGCATTCAACAAGGCCAAGTGTAAGGTCCTGCCCCTAGGTGGGCACAATGCCAAGCACAGCTCCAGGCTGGGTGGGGAATGGCTGAGAGCAGCCCTGAGGAACAGGCCCTGGGGGTGTGGGGTGAGGAAAGCTCAACCTGAGTCTGCAGTGTGAGTGCAGCCCAGACAGCAACTGTGTGCTGGGCTGCAGCAAGAGCAGTGTGGGCAGCAGGGCAAGGGAGGGGATTGTGCCCCTTGGCTCTGCTCTCCTCAGACCCCACCTGCAGTCCTGGGTGCAGTTGTGGAGCCCCCAGCACAGGAAGGACATGGAAGTGTTGGAGCCAGTGCAGAGGAGGCCACCAAGATGCTGAGAGGGCTGCAGCAGCTCTGCTGTGAGGACAGGCTGAGAGAGTTGGGGCTGTGCAACCTGGAGAGGAGAAGGCTTCCAGAAGACCTTAGAGTAGCTTTCCAATACCTGAAGGGGTCCTACAGGAGGGCTGGGGAGGGACTATTGACAAGGACTGGCAACGACAGGACAGGGGCAATGGGTTTGAAGTGGCAGAGGGGAGATTGAAAGTGGATGTTAGGAGGAAGTTGTTTGCAGTGAGGGTGGTGAGACACTGGCACAGGTTGCCCAGGGAGGTTGTGTCTGTTCCCTCCCTGGAGGTGTTCAAGGCCAGGTTGGAGGAGGCCTTGAGTGCCCTGTGCTAGTGGGAGGTGTCCCTGCCTATGGCAGGGGGTTGGAACTGGCTGAGCTGTGAGGTCCCTTCCAACCTAAACCATTCTATGATTCTATCTTTTGAGCAGCTGACTTCTGCAAGCTAACTTCAGTGAGCTTTGAACGCACTTTGCAGTTTTACATAAGGAACAAAAAGTAATTAACAGTCAGAGAAGCTTTTCAGTCTTTCCTCCTGTTTGCTCGAGCAGCCTCTGCCCTGCTGGGTGACTTGGCTGGTAGGGAAGGGCCTGGCTAGTCCCAGTGTCATGTCTTTGTGGGAGGCCGTCCTGAGTTTGGGAGGACTGAAGGAAAATGTTCAGGTCTTTAGGTGTGCTTTGGATGAGACCTACATTGCTGACTGCACACCTTTCCACAGCTCACTTCATTTTGCCAGTGGCAGCTTGAGCTTTTGCAGCAAGCAGTAGGCTGAGGTAAATGGACATGGAACTGGGAAAAGTCTTTTCTGGGTTTAGAGGAGAATGTGGAGAAGGAGAGAGAGGACAAAAAGAACACAGTTGTAGCTCAGCCTCAGTATTTGTCTGTCTTGTGCTTTAGTGTCTGATGTGTTTAATAACCTTAACCTGCGTCTAGGTTATCTGAGGTAGCCTTCTGTGAGAGAAGGCTAAAACAGTTAGAAGGCAGAATCAGTGCAGGTAGGTGTGATTTTAGGAAGAACCTCACTGAAGTAAGGAGCATGTAACAAATTGTTGTAGGTACTGGAAAGTTAACTGAACTTGAGGGTTCTACAAGTCGTAAATAACTCTTCTGGCACTGGGGCTTTGGGATGTGGATGGAAAGATCAGAAGTGGGGAGTGTCCTCCAGGTGCATTATTGGTTAGCCCCAGGACAATCCAGTTACAGCTGAGTTTTTGTTCTCACCCAGTGTGGTAGTCCTTGTGTTCAGATAATAGCAAGCAGAAGAATTAAGTGGTTAGCAGGTCAGAAATCTTCTCTTTCACCATAATACTGTAAAAGTTATAGATCTGTTGCAGTGAGATTGTAGAATCACCTGGGCTGGAAGGAAACCTCCAAAGCTCCCCAAGCCCTGCACGCAGCAGGGACATCCTCCCCTAGAGCAGGTTGCCCACAGCCCTGCCCAGCCTCACCTGCAATCTCTCCAGGCATGGAGCCTCAACCCCCTCCCTGGGCAACCTGTTGCAGTGTTGCAGCAGCCTCCTGCTGCACAACTTGTTCCTCACAACCAATCTCAGTCTGCTCTGCTCTGCTTTGCAGCCTTTGCCCTCGCCCTGTCCCTGCAGCCCTTTGGGCACAGTCCCTCTGCAGCCTGCTGGTAGCCTCCTTCAGGCACTGGCAGGTCTCTGTTAGGTCTCCCTGGAACCTTCTCTTCTCCAGGCTGCATACCCCCAACTCCCTCAGCCTGGCCCCATAGCAGAGCTGCTCCAGCCCCCTGATCATGTTCATGGCCCCCTCTGGACCCTCTCCATCAGCTCCATGTCCTTCCTGTGCTGAGGGCCCCACAACTGGCCCCAGCCCTGCAGCTGAGCTGTCCCCAGAGCAGAGGGGCAGGATCCCCTCTCTCCATCTCTGCCTATGCTGCTTTGGATGGGCTGCCCTTGGCCTTCTGGGCTGCCAGTGCCTAGTGCTGGCTCCTGCCCAACTTCTCCCCCACTGGCATCTCCAAGGCTTTTTCCTCAGAGCTGCTTTCTGTCTCCTCCTCCCCCAGTCTGTATTGACAGTGAGGATTGTTCTGACCCAGGTCCAGAACCCTGCACTTGCTCTTGCTGAGCCTCATTAGTTTTACCTGGGCCACCTCTGCGATTTGTCCAGGTCCCTCTGGCATACTGACAGCACCACTCAGCTTGGTGTCATGACTTGCTGGGCTGAGTTTATTGGTTATGTTGAATGAAAAGACCTTGTTCTGTGTAAGCCTTGTGGAATTTGTTTTTCAGGACATGTTCTTCAAGTACACATGGAACAACTTTTTGCACACCCAAGTAGAAATCTGTATCGCATTGATCCTTGCAAGTCCTCTGGAGAGCACAGAAAACAGCACAATCACAGAGCAGGATTCCACAGGGGACAATCTCTTGTTGAAACATGTAAGTTGTGGGGCTCTGGCAGACTCTTTAGCCTCCCTGGCTCTGCTCTGTTGTAGCAGGTTGTATGAAATACAGCCCAGTTTTACTTTGTGTAGAATAAAGAAGAAGGTCTTTCTGTTGTGCTTTTTTGTGGGGTGGATTTTGAGTTTTAGTTTGGGGGGTTTTATGTGTGTGGATTTGGGGGGGCTTGTTTTTTCTTTCTTGAGAGTGTCAGTTCAGTGTTTTAAACCTCCAAGTTCCACAGAATGATTTTTTTTTTCCTGCCCCAAAGTGTACAGTGTGGCAAATATTTAGTTTCCTTAAAAGAAAACTTCCTTTTAAGAACTAAAATTGCTGTTTCTGTGGCTTTATGCTCCTACAGTTCAGCAGGTGTGAAGAGAAGTGGAATGAAAGTTTACCTTTTAGCTTTGGCTGGGATCTGACTGCTGCTTCTGAACTTTAAACTCCTTCATGAAAGTGTGTATGCTGACCCTGAAATTAGTTGTCTTGTAAGGCAAAATCAGCTGTAAAATGTGTCCCAGTGCTCCACTTCACTCAGCATGTTCTGTTCTTTTGGTAGCTCTTCCTTAAGTGCCAACTTATAGAACGAATACTTGAAGCCTGGGAGATGAACGAGAAGAAGCAGTGAGTACCTCCTTCCTCTGCTCTTGTGTAGCTAAAGTTTGACCTGTGCAGTAAATGTGTGCCCAGCTTGTACCTGACTGGGCCAGTTCTGAGGACACCTGCCTGGTAACACTTGGATTAAAGCTTTCTTATCTGCCTTGGTAGGAGCTTTTCCCCAGGACCATCTGAGAACACAAGACTCGGTCATTCTTGCTGTGATTTGTACAGTCCACCCCACTTCAAGCACAGAAATGTGCTCTGAGTTGTGAGGGGCTGGGAGGTGCTTGACTGCAGGGAGCAGTGCAGAGCTTTCTTTAAACATGTCACAGCAGGTTGTGCACTGGGGAGGAACAGACTCTGAAGTAGGAAAAGCTAAGTCCTGAGCAGTGGAACACCTTCTAAAAGGATGCTTGTGAAAGGGCAGGAGTTTAAAGTAGCTAACAGTGACTGAAGCTGTGTTCATAGCAGGAAAAAAACCCTTAAAGTCATGAAGAATGGAAAAGACCTTTAAGATGATTGAGTCCAACCATAACCCAACTACCATGGCCACTAAACTTTTATCCTGAAGTGCCACATCTAAAGGATACCTCCAAGGAGAGCGACTCTACCATCTCCCTGGGCAGTCTGTTCCAATCCTTGACCACTGTGCAGCAGAGAAGTGTTTTTCCTCCTCTCCAACCTAACCCTCCCCTGGCACAATTTCAGACCAGTTCCTCTCCTCCTATCACCTGATGACAGGGAGCAGAGCCCAATGCCCACCTCACTGCAGCTTCCTCTCAGGGAGCTGTAGAGAGCAATGAGCTCTGCTCTCAGCCTCCTCTTCTCCACACTGCACTCCCAGCTCTCTCAGCTGCTCCTTGCCAGCCCTCTTCTCACCAGCCTTGTTGCCTTCCCTGGACTTGTGGTAAAACAACACTGGGAAGGTTCTGGATTTTGGCTGTGGAGATACCGAACAGTAAATGCAGGCTCTGCCTTGTCAAAATGCTGAAGTAGCTGGCTGGGGAGGTGCTGCTGCTTTGCTGCTGTGTCACTTGAGACAGTTCTACTCCCAAAATCATAGAATCATAGAATGGGAAGGTTGGAAGGGACCTCAA
>VWZE01026350.1:61721-73650 GCA_013396675.1 Eubucco bourcierii
CCTCCAACACTTCCATGTCCTTCCTGTGCTGGGGGCTCCACAACTGCATCCAGGACTGCAGGTGGGGTCTGAGGAGAGCAGAACCAAGGGGCAGAATCCCCTCCCTTGCTCTGCTGGCCAAATGGTCCTGTTTTGTCCCTGTGCTATTGCCCTTTCTTCTCAAGAGCTCACATGCTTGCCAAGCCTCCTGAACTGGCTCACCCTAGTCAGAGCAGCTGGTGTCCTAAGCTCTTCTGTGAACCGCTGGGTTTAGGATGCAACTCTTCTGCCTAAGGAGCCCTATGCTTTACCTGTCTAACCTCTCATCTCTGGAAGAATGTTTTGTAAGAGAAGAGAGCAGCAGAGCTGCTGTGGGCCTGGGCAGCTGAACTCCTGTCTCTTGCAGGGCGGAAGGAGGCAGGCGGCACGGCTACATGGGGCACCTGACCAGGATAGCCAACTGCATCGTGCACAGCACAGACAAGGGGCCAAACAGCTCACTAGTCCAGCAGCTCATCAAAGGTACTCTGCAAGGGGCTTCAGTTTGGCTAGCTGGCTTTTATTGGCACACTCTGAAGCAGTGAATCTAAGTTAAATGGAAAAGAAGCTTCTGGATAGAAGAAAATCTTGGCTATTTCCAACACATTCCCTTTAAACTCAACCATCCTTAAGAGGTGCTTAGGTCTGGTTTTCAAACAGTATCAGAACTCCCTGAAATAAACATGAAGTGCTGACCTACTGGATTTGGGCTTGTTAGCTAGATGGAGCAATGGGATTGAAAAGCATGTCTGTGGGCTTTGGAATAGTCCTGGGAGAGCACAGGAGAACTATTAGTTAGTGTAGTGATGCTTCACCCTCAGTAACAGGACATTTGTGGTGTTTCTCTTGTTTCCTGCACTAGAGCTGCCAGAGGAGGTCAGGGAGCGATGGGAGACGTTCTGCTCAAGCTCTTTAGGAGAAACTAACAAAAGGAACACTGTGGACCTCGTAAGTAGTGATGGAGAAAGCATCACAGCTGTGGCCCCAGGCAGGCAGTGTCCACCACACACCCTGCAGCAGCTGAGCAGTCCAGTTGGTCACAGAAGATGAGCAGATCTGCCCTTGGTGCATCAGTGCTGGCTTCTCCAGCCACCTGCTTTACTTCACTTGTGATAGCTCCCAGGAGCATTCCTCCCCTAATTCCCAGGGACTGGAGGAAGGCTGATGGGGCTGTAATTGCCTGGGTCCTTGAGGCACTTTCTGTAAGTGGTGGGTGACAGGAGCCTTCTTCCACTCTTGTGGGACACCTGATCTGCATGGCTTCTCAGAGAATGGAGAGCAGCCTGGCAGCAGTTTCAGCCAGCTCTCAACAGCCTCAAGCAGGTAACTTCTGGGCCCGTTGATGTGTAGGGGTCAGACTCTTCTTAATAATGTCCATGCTCTCTTCACTGGTGCTGGATCTGTTTGCAGCCCTGTGGATTTTTGTTCCCAAGGCCTGGGTAGGGCACAGCAGTGCTGCTAAAGATGGAGGTGCAGGAAGTGGTGAGGACTTCTGCCTTTTCAGCATAGTTGGTGGCAACCTGACCTCTCCTGTTCAGCAGCAGGCCAGTATTTGCCTTCTGGTTCTGCTTGCTGTGAAGGATGGAAACTGGGATAGAACTTGTGTCCTTTTACCTGAGGAACCCTGTCTTGGTCTTGGTATCTCTGGCCATATTCAGTTTGAGCTGAGCTTTTGCTGCATCTCTGCTGGCTGAGCTTTTGGAATTCTTAACTTCTCCATCTCTGCTGCACCCCTCTTTGGTTTTGAGCAGATTCAGAAGCTCACTGTTAACCTGGGGGTGGAGGGAGGGTTGTCTTCTACTTCACCTTTTAAAAGCTATGAACTGGTTTTATGCTTCCAGGAGAGCATTTTTTAAAAGCTGCCAGTGCTCACTGGCTCCTTTGTCCTCCTTGGAAGTGTCCCAGTGTCTCCCAACTGAGCTCAGAGGGAGCTGAAGTCTGAAATCTAAGCCCTTTGTCTTAGTACTGGTAGTCGGTGCTAACCTCCTGTCTGCTCAGCAGCATTGCAGACTCCACCTTGTGAAGTCTGCAGCCAGAGCTGTCACTGAGGCTCCAAAGCAGCCTCTCTTGCTATGTGAGGAGCAGGTCCAGCAGTGCCTCATTCCTGGTTGGGATGCAGTCTTCTGTGCGTTGCAGGACCTTGATGGGATGACCCCCGAGATGCTGTATAGCTCTTCCAACAGAGGTCTGAGTGGTTAAAGTCAGGCATAAGAAGCAGCTTCTGTTGACCCCAAGCTTGCTTTAGTGACTCAGATCTTGCATCTTTGTCCTTTAGGGTCCTGGTTTGGGGGTCAGTAGCAGATCTCTACTGAAAGATCACCTTTGTAGGCAACTCTTCTGAAGGGCTCTGGGTCACATTCAGTAGGACTTCCACAGTCGTGCTGCCGACTTGCAGTCGAGGTTCTCCTTAATGTAGAACGTGATTCCTCCACCTCTTCAGCCCTGCCTGTCTTTAGGAACCAGCCTATAGCCATCTGTCCCAGTCCCTCAGTCATGTCAGGTGTTCCTCTGCTTGTTCCTGAGCCACTGTCACTTTCTGCCTGAGCAGGCAGCTCCAGTTTTCTCCTCGTTGTTCCCTAGCCTGCCTGCATTGCCATAGGGGGCTACATTTGGGGTGGTTGGCCTTCTGCTCCTCCCCTTGAAGGGAGAGTTGCCCTGGTTGGCCTGGCCTGTTCCCCAGGTGGTTGCAGTGGTGTTGGTGTTTCCACTTTGGACCCTATGCCCTGAATACTTCAATTTTGGGCCTGCCTCAATTTAGCCAGAAGGCTACCAAAGATTCCTGTGTCCTATCTAGAGAGGTGGATCTCAAAAGCCAAAGTGCTCATGACAGCAGCAGCCACAAAGCCAGAACCTCACTTGCAGCATTCATCCTGTTTCTGGCTGTACCCCTTCCTCTAACTGCTGAAATGGGAAGCAAAGGGGTTTAAGGGCACCAGGAGGTTTGGTTTGTACCCAGGGTGCTCAGCAAAGAGCTCTTTAATGAACCAAGGTATGTGCTCTTGGGGTCCTATGCATAACAAATTGCTTCTTAGCCCTGAGACTCTTCTTCAGTTTTAGATTTACAGTCAGCATACCCTTTAACCCTTTCATTGCTTCCCCTTTAGGGCTTTCCTGGTTTGCTATATTTTCTATGAATGCAGCAACTGCAGGCTTAGCAGAACACAAAGCACTTCACAAATTCTGCAGGAAGTTTAGTTTTGTTTTTCCACTTTGATTGTCCTTCTGGTAGAAGATAGGCACTGCTAAGCTTACCTATTCACACTGACCTAGCTGAAGATGGAACAAATGTGTAGTAGCTGTAATTTTATCTTCAGGTGCATTTGCTGCTGGTGCAGTGGAGAATGTTACCCAGTTTGTGTTACTGGGTTTGTGCAAGAGACTTTGTATAGCTGCAGCTGTGTCATTTCGTGGCCTCCTGCCAGTGTTAGTCATAATAGTGAATATTGGTAAGATAGACTAGGTGAGGGGAGTCACAGAATGCTTTAGCTTGGAAGGGACCTTAGAGCTCAGCCACTTCCAATCCCCCTGCCATGGGCAGTGGCACCTCCTGCTAGAAGAGGTTGTTCAAGACCTCAACCAACCTGGCCTGGAACACCTCCAGGGAGGGAGCAGCCACAACCTCCCTGGGCAACCTGTGCCAGTGCTTCACCACCCTCACTGAAAAGAACTTCCTCCTAACATCCAGTTTCAGTCTCCCTCTGCCAGTTCAAACCCATTCCCCTTGTCCTGCCATTCCCAGACCTTGTCAATAGTCCCTCCCCAGCCTTCCTGTAGGCCCCCTTCAGATCCTGGAAGGCTATTTTAAGGTCTCCTGGAAGCCTTCTCCTCTCCAGGCTGCAGAGCCCCAACTCTCTCAGCCTGTCCTCACAGCAGAGCTGCTGCAGCCCTCTCAGCATCTTGGTGACCTCCTCTGGACCCACTCCAACGCTTCCGTGTCCTGCTTGTGCTGGGGACTCCAGAACTGCACCCAGGACTGCAGCTGGGCTCTGAGGAGAGCAGAGCCAAGGGGCACAATCCCCTCCCTTACCCTGCTGCCCACACTGCTCTGGCTCATTAGCAGTGCATACAGAAGTGGAATCATAGGAATCCATAGAATCATAGAATGGGAAGGTTGGAAGAGACCTCAAAGCTCAGCCAGTTCCAACCCCCTGCCATAGGCAGGGACACCTCCCACTAGCACAGGTCACTCAAGGCCTCATCCAACCTGACCTCCAGGCAGGAGGCATCCACAGCCTCCCTGGGCAACCTGTGCCCGTGTTGTGTCTCCTTAAAAGTGTAAAGGGTTCCTGGGACAGGACTCCTTGGCCTGTGCTGTAGAGCTGGGCAGTCAGAGTCTGGAGGAAACAATAACAGTTGTCACATGTGGCCTGCTGGAGTATGAAGCACATTCTCTGGAACTGTCTTCATCAGCCCCAGCAACTCCTTGTTCAGCCAGAGCAGACTTGCAGAGCAAGGCCAAGCTCTGACCTGTCAGAGGCAGCAGTAGGAATGACTCTGGTCGTGGAGGAGAGCTCCACACATTGTGTTACCCTGGGGGTGAGAAACAAGGCTGCTGTGTGGGGCTGGCTCAGGGCACCTTGGCAGGTTGGGCTGTTCTGTGTCTTGTCACTTCTGAATGAGGACAAAACAATTTAACAGAATCACAAAATTGCCTGGAGTAGAGGAGACATCTGAGGTCATTGAGTCCAGTCATCAGCCTGGCACTCAGGTCCTCAACTAAACCATATCCCTCAGCACTACATCTACACAGTTCTTAAACACCTCCAGTGATGGTGATGCTGCCACCTGCCAGGGCAGCCTGTCCTACAAAGCCTGAGAACCCTTCTCAGTGAAGAGTTCTTCCTGATCATAGAATATGATGGTTGAAATGTACCTACCTAAAAACAGACTACAGGACCTGAAAAATATCACCATGTAGTTACTTCCTCTTAAGGAAAACCTGTTTTGGTCTCTTGCTCTTCAAGGTTTTTCCTGCAATACAAAGAAAAGAGGCAAGTTCTGTCTCATTTTGGTTTAGCTGCCAGCTCTAGGACTGAGGTTTGTGTGTTAAGTAGCTCATTCTGAAGTAGGCAAAGGCTTTGGCTGTTGTTGAGCTGTATCATGCTCATCTGTGTTTGGTGGTATAGAAATAGTGCAGGGACTGGTTTTGGTGGCCTGGCATTTGGGAAAAGCTCTGCAACTGCATGCTCAAGTGGCTGTCACACATTCCTCTGTCTAGGTTACTACCTGCCACATTCATTCTTCCAGCGATGATGAAATTGACTTCAAAGAAACTGGCTTCTCCCAGGATTCCTCTTTGCAGCAGGTGAGTTGAATTCCTGCCCCAGCTGAAGCTGCTCTTTGTGTAAAACTGAGCATTCTTTAAAGCAGTGGAACTGGAGTTTGTCATGAGCAAATAGAAGCCTGGGAAGCTGACAGTGTCTTCGCTGCCTGCATGTGCACACAACTGCCCCAACAAAGGCAGAGCTGCAGCTTGTAACACAAGGCAGCCACCTTGGTGTGCCTTCCAGTGCTCAGCCTTTGGTCCTGCTGTGTCTGCAGCTCACTCTGTGCCAAAGACATTTCACATGCCACAGGCTGGCAAAGCGGAGCACAGTTTCTTTGTTTCTCATTAGGTGGAGGAGTCTGAAATATGCCTTCTAATTGTGTGTTCTGGTAAGGGTGGGTTGCTGTGAAAGCAAACCCAAGTTGCTGTTTGGTTTATTCAGGTTTTTTTTTTTTTAATGTTGCCCCTTATTTTGGTGAGGAAACAGAGGGAGGATTGGCTCTGTTACTACCTGCTTTTGTGTTTTGGTAAATCATCCAACTCCTGCAGCTGTCACAACAACACCCTTGAAGAGCTAAGTATCCTCACGTGACAGATCCTGTCTGGCAGCTCAGGTGGTTTTAGCTTCATGGCCCCTTGATACCTGGCAAGTTTCTCTAGCCAGATCTTCCCAAACTCACATTTCTGTAACTTAAATTCAGTGGATGCTTTTGACAGCTCATCTGTAAGGGCTTCCAAGATAATTATTTATCTTTCAGTTTAATGGAAAAAAAAATGTCGTTTTGGAGGGTGCCTGGGGGGTTTTGGAGGGTGCTTAGGGGATTTGCAGCTCAACCAAACTGAAAGGCAAAGTCAAAGCTGTGTTCAGCACGGCAGCTTAATGCATCCCTAGCTGCCTAATTGCTAATGGTGCAGTGCTTAACCTGATGATGTTGTTATACTGATTCTAGAGAAGAATTTGAGGAGCAATGGCAAATTGTGGGTGGGGAGTGAAGTTTGAAGAATCCGATGCCTTTCTGCCTAGTTCAGTGATGTGCATATAAGGTGCACCTGAATGCCAGGCTGCAGGCTGGCTGCTAGCTGCAGCAGCTCCAGTGAGAAAGTGACACCTTCAGATCTCTCTGCACTTCCCATGCATCCCCTCAGGGCCCTGCTGTGCTCAGGCAATCCCAGCAGTTCCAGGTGGTTCCTCTGGAGCAAGGCAGGTGGTCCAGGGCTGTTTCTTTGTAACTATTTTCTTGTAATGGAATTCACTTTTTTGCCTAAGCAAAGGTAGTGAAATACACTTCCTGAAGTGGTCTTGTGAGGGAAACCAAATTACTGATAGGGAATGCACTGACATTGCTTACAGCATTCTCCACCTGTACAAATTCAGAGAGGTGTCTCTGGCTGTAGCTAGAATACTCTTGTAGAACAGGAGCTAAAGAAGAAAGCAGGAGGTAAACTTGTAGGATGAAAGTGGATCTATTGGAAACTGCACAAGGAAGGAAAATAAAGAACCTACTAATCTTTGATTTTTGTCAAATGGAGCTACCTTTGCAGAACTCCATCTGCAAGGACTCCTTTCTTCTGGCATCCAAATCTCCTTCAGTGCTGTAAGAGAGCCTTATTCCAGAAAGGAAGGCTTGTTCCCCCTAACTCAGCAACACCTGTCATCTAAATTTCTGAACAACACTTGAAAACAGCCACCTGATGAAGTGTTTTGTTGCCTGTTGCTGGGTTGGAAGTGTTCTTGTGCCAGCACTGTTGAACCTACTGCCTGGCTGTGGCCCTGCAGACTTTCAATCCAGGCAAGCATGGCTCTGTTCTCCACCAGCTGAGCACCACTTGCTGTCTCTCTTTGAAACATGCTGAGCATATATTAGGGAAGAGAGCAGAACTGTCCATGGCCTGAATTGTTCCTCTGTTCATCACTACAGTTTATATCCTCAGTACAGGCAGTTCTGATGCAGTGATACTGTTTTGCATGAGTTTCAGAGCTAGCTGATGCCATAAACCATATGTCTTAACTTTCTGTATGCCCTGGTGAGTGGTGGTCACCTTCACACTTTGTGTGAAACAAAACAAGTCTGTTTAACTTCTTTATGTATTCTTTTAGTTCCCATGGAGATAACTCACTGATGGCTCAGTCAGATGAGCTTTATAATACCCAGAATAGTGAAATTAACTTCCCAGGAACAGAGAGAGGTCAGTAAGCAGAGGAAAACGGAGCAGTTCTTTCATAGGGGGCAGTCAGTAATTGATTGCCTACCTGTGTAACACCACTGCATCAGCTGTGCTGGGATCATACCCTCCAGCTGTCAGAAATAGCCATCAGCTGTTAAAATTTAGGGTGGAAATGGAGACCTTCCAGTACCTGAAGGAGCTACAAAGAGGCTGCAGAAGGACTGTTCCCAAAGGCCTGCAGGGACAGGACCAGAGGCAGTGGCTTCAAACTAGAACAGAGCAGCTTGAGATTGGCGGTGAGGAACAAGTTGTGCAGCAGGAGGCTGCTGCAACACTGCAACAGGTTGCCCAGGGAGGGGGTTGAGGCTCCATGCCTGGAGAGATTGCAGGTGAGGCTGGGCAGGGCTGTGGGCAACCTGCTCTAGTGGAGGATGTCCCTGCTGAGTGCAGGGACTTTGGACTGGATGACCTTTGGAGGTCCTTTCCAACCCAGAGCATTCTCTGGTCCTAAGAGTTCCTCCTTTGGCCTGGCTCAGCAGGCCTTAGTGACACAGCCAGCAATGGTTTCTCTCAGACCTGGCTCAGCAGGCCTTAGTGACACAACCGGCACTGGTTTCTCTCCCACCTGGCTCAGCAGGCCTTAGTGACACAACCGGCACTGGTTTCTCTCCCACCTGGCTCAGCAGGCCTTAGTGACACAACCGGCACTGGTTTCTCTCCCACCTGGCTCAGCAGGCCTTAGTGACACAACCGGCACTGGTTTCTCTCCCACCTGGCTCAGCAGGCCTTAGTGACACAACCGGCACTGGTTTCTCTCCCACCTGGCTCAGCAGGCCTTAGTGACACAACCGGCACTGGTTTCTCTCCCACCTGGCTCAGCAGGCCTTAGTGACACAACCGGCACTGGTTTCTCTCCCACCTGGCTCAGCAGGCCTTAGTGACACAACCGGCACTGGTTTCTCTCCCACCTGGCTCAGCAGGCCTTAGTGACACAACCGGCACTGGTTTCTCTCCCACCTGGCTCAGCAGGCCTTAGTGACACAACCGGCACTGGTTTCTCTCCCACCTGGCTCAGCAGGCCTTAGTGACACAACCGGCACTGGTTTCTCTCCCACCTGGCTCAGCAGGCCTTAGTGACACAACCGGCACTGGTTTCTCTCCCACCTGGCTCAGCAGGCCTTAGTGACACAACCGGCACTGGTTTCTCTCCCACCTGGCTCAGCAGGCCTTAGTGACACAACCGGCACTGGTTTCTCTCCCACCTGGCTCAGCAGGCCTTAGTGACACAACCGGCACTGGTTTCTCTCCCACCTGGCTCAGCAGGCCTTAGTGACACAACCGGCACTGGTTTCTCTCCCACCTGGCTCAGCAGGCCTTAGTGACACAACCGGCACTGGTTTCTCTCCCACCTGGCTCAGCAGGCCTTAGTGACACAACCGGCACTGGTTTCTCTCCCACCTGGCTCAGCAGGCCTTAGTGACACAACCGGCACTGGTTTCTCTCCCACCTGGCTCAGCAGGCCTTAGTGACACAACCGGCACTGGTTTCTCTCCCACCTGGCTCAGCAGGCCTTAGTGACACAACCGGCACTGGTTTCTCTCCCACCTGGCTCAGCAGGCCTTAGTGACACAACCGGCACTGGTTTCTCTCCCACCTGGCTCAGCAGGCCTTAGTGACACAACCGGCACTGGTTTCTCTCCCACCTGGCTCAGCAGGCCTTAGTGACACAACCGGCACTGGTTTCTCTCCCACCTGGCTCAGCAGGCCTTAGTGACACAACCGGCACTGGTTTCTCTCCCACCTGGCTCAGCAGGCCTTAGTGACACAACCGGCACTGGTTTCTCTCCCACCTGGCTCAGCAGGCCTTAGTGACACAGCCGGCACTGGTTTCTCTCGGACCTGGCTCAGCAGGCCTTAGTGACACAGCCGGCAATGGTTTCTCTTGGACCTGGCTCAGCAGGCCTTAGTGACACAGCCGGCACTGGTTTCTCTCGGACCTGGCTCAGCAGGCCTTAGTGACACAACCAGCACTGGTTTCTCTCACACGTGGCTCAGCAGGCCTTAGTGACACAGCCGGCACTGGTTTCTCTCGGACCTGGCTCAGCAGGCCTTAGTGACACAACCAGCACTGGTTTCTCTCACACGTGGCTCAGCAGGCCTTAGTGACACAGCCGGCACTGGTTTCTCTCGGACCTGGCTCAGCAGGCCTTAGTGACACAACCAGCACTGGTTTCTCTCACACGTGGCTCAGCAGGCCTTAGTGACACAGCCGGCACTGGTTTCTCTCGGACCTGGCTCAGCAGGCCTTAGTGACACAACCAGCACTGGTTTCTCTCACACGTGGCTCAGCAGGCCTTAGTGACACAGCCGGCACTGGTTTCTCTCGGACCTGGCTCAGCAGGCCTTAGTGACACAACCAGCACTGGTTTCTCTCACACGTGGCTCAGCAGGCCTTAGTGACACAGCCGGCACTGGTTTCTCTCGGACCTGGCTCAGCAGGCCTTAGTGACACAGCCGGCACTGGTTTCTCTCGGACCTGGCTCAGCAGGCCTTAGTGACACAGCCAGCACTGGTTTCTCTCAGAACTGGCTCAACAGGCCTTAGTGACACAGCCAGCAATGGTTTCTCTCAGACCTGCTCCCAGCCTCAGTAGTGTCCTGCTCATACCTCATCCTCCCATGTCTCCTTTCTTTTGCCTTCACCTTTCATAATGCCTTCATTCAAACTTGCTTTTTGGACCCTTCTCTTTTCCTTCCATGCTGACTGTTTTCAGCCTAAGCACCCTCTTCAAAGGTTTTACCTGTGTATGGCCTTAGCTGGCTTGAGTCTTGGCAAAAACACAACTGGAAGTCCCTAGAGAATGCCTGACATACTGATAGTTCAGGGAAAGAAGGGACAAAATGCCCAGGAGTACCTTTAGTCTCCATATAACCACCTGCCAGCAACTCACTGTGGCATGGTTTTAGCTTTTCCTTTAAAACCCAAAACCCCAAACAAACCCAAAAGCTGAGGCAGTGGCACGGAGGTGTGGAGCCTTCAGTAGCCTCCAGGAGTTGAGCAGACACTGCTGGTGAGCTGCCTGAGAGCTGTGGTGAGAGCCAGATGTTAGCCACCCAGCTGTGCAGCAGAGGGCCTGTCTGGGGCTTGCCCTTCATAACAAAGGCAGCTGGTGCTGTTGGGTGTCTGGTGGCTCAAGGTGCTGACCCTGACCAGTGTGGTTCAAGCAGAGCTGGAACTTTCTCCCTGAGAGCTGCTGCTGGGCTGGCATTCAGCTCGCCGCCTGTAAGCAGGTCTGTAGTCAGCACCGGCAGGCTACAAATCCTTTTCCTGTCTTTTTGTGTTTAGGTCAGAGAGGCTTTTATTTTCTTTGGAGCAGAATGGGCAGATAGGGTTTAGAGTATTCTTAGAATCATTATATCACTGTCGTTGGTCCTGGGGTTGCCAGGCCTTTTCTGATTATCAGATGCAACAAATGACGTCCAATTTTATTGACCAGTTCGGCTTCAACGATGAGAAGTTTGCCGACCAAGATGACATTGGCAAGTGAGTATGATGTTCAACTGGCTTTGGCTACAGTCTGGGGAGGTCTCTCTGGGATTTTGTATGTGGCTGTGGGTTTGCTGATGAATAAAAATCTTCCCTGATGGGGCAGTTGCTGTCGGTCCTGTCTTTGGTGTCGTCCGTGTGCATTGGTAGAAACCTCCCTGATCAGTCTGCAGAGGAAAGCAGCAACTTCTCTTCCACTTCTAGTGGGTGATGGACATCATCTATCCCTGATGTCCTCAGGAGTTGAATTAAACTGTAGATAAGTTACTTCAGTGCTATGCCTTTTGTGCAAGGATTATAATTAGAGCTTCAGTTCCCTGTTTCCCGTTGTCACTAACTGGGATGGCGACTTCAAACTCCCCTTTCCTTAGAGCCCTTTCCTTGTTCCCTGCCTCCTACTGCAGTGAGGGTCAGAGGAGGAGCAGTATCTGTTCTGTTAAACCTGGCTAGAGAAGCAATCTCTTGACTCCACTCAAAGTCTGGTAGCATTGCCACTCTTCTCTGTTCCGTTTTTGCTTCCCATAGTGATTTACTTTACCTAATGCTTTTTTTAATCCAAGACATGTTTGTAATTGTTTGTGAGGCTGCTGGATAGCTTAGTATGTGAAGGTGAGTGAAGACTAAGAGAGTGTTCTGTTTGGAACAAACCTTCAGTGATTGCTTTAAAAAGAGATTCCTGTTCTTTTCCTTTAGGAAGCAGAAGGTGGTGCTGCATTTCCCAGTTGCTCTTTTGCTGTTAGGAAGTTCTCTATGGAGCAGTGAAATCAGTGAGGTGTCAGAACTACCAGCAGAGATCTTTGCAGGAGTTGGGGCTGGCTCATGGCAGTGAAATCAGTGAGGTGTCAGAACTACCAGCAGAGATCTTTACAGGAGTTGGGGCTGGCTCATGGCAGTGAAATCAGTGAGGTGTCAGAACTACCAGCAGAGATCTTT
>VWZE01026350.1:74057-97117 GCA_013396675.1 Eubucco bourcierii
CCTGTTCTTTTCCTTTGTGAAATCAGTGAGGTGTCAGAACTACCAGCAGAGATCTTTGCAGGAGTTGGGGCTGGCTCATGGCAGTGAAATCAGTGAGGTGTCAGAACTACCAGCAGAGATCTTTGCAGGAGTTGGGGCTGGCTCATGGCAGTGAAATCAGTGAGGTGTCAGAACTACCAGCAGAGATCTTTGCAGGAGTTGGGGCTGGCTCGTGGCAGACCGTAGTCAGATGTGGCTTTTTTTGGCCTCTTTTTTTCCCAGTGCACTACAGTACAGGATTTAAGATTTGCTTCTATAATTTCAGTCATGCTTGCTTAGGCTTGTTGTATCTTCACAGCAGAGGGGAGGGACTACATTTGCCTGTGGCTTTGTTCCAGGTGTTTTAGTTAGCAAACTCATGGGAGAACCAGGCCTCCTCAGCATGTCTGTGGTGTGTGGGAAACTGCTTTGTCTTTAATCTTACTTTCTTAGATGATTGGAGAATGAGAAAACTAAGCAAGGAAGTGTCTTCATGTCCTAAAGCAACACCCTGTTTTACTGCATACATCTACTTCTTTTGTAGTGTTTCTTTTGATCGGGTCTCAGACATCAACTTTACTCTCAATACAAATGAAAGTGTAAGTATGTGTCTCTTAAACTTGGGGGGACCTCACTTTTGATGCTGCTTCTTCTCCTTACTACTCTGGGGTGTACTCTTTGGGAAATAGCTCCCTGCCCTTGTTCCTGTAGCCTGAGCTTTTCTCACTGGAAGCCAGTGTTAGTGTGACCAGAATTGGTTCTGATTTATATAGCTGTGTCCAAGAGCAGGCTCTCATTGATCTGTGCACCTCGTGTTTTGTGGGCAGAAGCTGTTTCAGTCTTCCAGTGAGGTTGTGCTGACGGGGAAGCAAGGATAGCACTTCAAGCCTAACTGTTGGCTGTCACTTGAGCCGAAATGAGCCCCACTACAGAAAATAAAGCTGCAGCATTCGGTCTGTTTGGCTGAAAAACCCTCCCAAGTCCTTCCTGTGTGGTGAGCCCTCCTGGCTCTGCTGCAGTGCTCCACTCACCTTGGCAGCAGCCGAGTAAAGCAGACACTGCTGACTGTCCTGCCAGGCTGGCCATTGTGCAGGCACTCTGGGGCTGTGCTGCTGCTGGAGGAGTGATGGAAGGTTGGGCTCCAGAGCAGTCCTGTGTTGCCAAGCCGCTCGCCGCCGGGAGCAGGGCGGTTAACCCCGAGCCCAGCCATGACCCTTCTGTCTGCAGGGCAACATCGCCTTGTTCGAGGCCTGCTGCAAGGAGAGGATACAGCAGTTTGATGATGGTGGCTCTGATGAAGAGGACATTTGGGAAGAAAAACACATTGCATTCACACCAGAGTCCCAGAGGCGTTCCAGGTGAGATGTGGCTGCTCACCTGGGAAGCAGCACTGTGGCGCTGGCTGCCCAGTGTGGTTGGGGATGGGCAGAGGGGCGACTCCCGAGGCTGCCTGCCAGCCACCTGCAGGAGAGCATAGCTGCCCTGCGTGCTCAGCTCTTCCTGCACTTGAACTCTTGGAACTTGTTCTTTCTCCCTGCTTTTAAACCTTGACTGAGGCAGTCTGGCACATACCTCTGCAGGCTTCGCTGTCCTCCCTGCACTGCCATGGTGCTTGTGGACAGAGCTGCCTGGAACACTGCCCTGTGGGGAAGGAGCATCTGCTGACCAAAACACTCAGGGCTTTGCAGCCTTCCCTGAGCTGAATTTTGTCCCAGAGTGATCTTGTCTTTTTTTACCTTTTTCTTCCCTTGAGTCACATCATGCCTGATACCCTTATAGCCTTCAAAATGCATCCTGCTAATACCTGTGGGCAAAGTCAGTTCTTGTATCTGATAGCATTCTTGTTTGCTTAATATGAGGTATTGGAGGGACAGCCTTACCTTGCCATTGCTTTTTCTGTTAATTGTGCTCACCAGGAAGGGAGAGATGCCCCTGGGGTTTAAAATTTGCATGCAGTTAAAGAGGATGGGCTGGAATAGAGTCGAGGAGATCTTAAAACCTGGTCTAGTTAAGAGGTGTCCCTGCCCATGGCAGAGAGTTTGGATTAGATGATCTCTAAGGTCTCTTCCAGCCTAGGCCTTTCTGTGATCCTCTGATTAAAATGGATTTGTTAGGTGTAATGCTTGGTTTTAAAAACAATCCAAGTTGTCTTGTTAGATTGGTGCTGAAGAGAGCTCTGTTTTAGCACGAGGAGACTAAGTAGAGCAGCAATATCTATACCCAGATCTGATTTCTTGTTTTCCTTTTCTGCTCTTTTCCCTGTGGCAGGAATAGAAAGAGTCCTTTGTCTCTGACTTGTAGATGGAGAGGGTAAAAGGTAGCCTCTTTACATGATCAGGTGAAAAACCTTAAACCTTGGGTTTTGGAGGCAGAAATGAGTGGAATGGAAGTTACCAACTGATGTCTCAATCTGTCAGCACTTGTGGCTCTCTAGCCTGCCCAGCATTTGGTTGTGGCCAGGTACACAGGAGCTAAACTGTCTCTTTGTGTTTAAGCTCGGGCAGTACGGACAGTGAAGAAAGCACAGATTCTGAAGAGGAGGATGGAACCAAGCAGGACCTGTTTGAGTCACACACCAATACAGAGGACAAAATGGAAGTAGACTTAAGTGAACGTACGTAGCTCTTCTTCCCCTTGGGTCCTATGGAAGTGTTAGATCCAGCAGTGTCTGTAGGAGCTTTCTACCTTCAACCTTCTTATTCTAACTACCTTCAAGTAATCTCTCCCACTCTAAAGACTGCTTGCAGCAGAGCACATGAATGTTGGGAAGTTTGAATTCCTTGCACATGTGTTATTTAGTCTCTAATGTTCAGGATTCTGTTCTTCAAGAGGGGAAAAAGAAGAGGAATTTGAAAACTAAGGATGAAATGTGATCATTTAGACATTCTGCAGAACCAGCAGGGGGTTAACACCCAAACCTAAAACCTGGTTATTTTTACTGGAAACCTTTCAGGCCCTCCTTCACCTGTAGAAGGCAGATGAGTTTGCACTGCTGCAATTTCTTGTGTGAATGAGACACATGGAAACTTAGCTGATGTCACTGGTTTAGCAGTTTTCAGGTTCAAGTGAAAGCAGACTAAAGTGGCTTTAGTTAAACTGGCACTAGGTGTGGGTAAAAGCTCTGTGTTTGTCTAGGCTGTAAGGAGCTGTACCAAAAGAGAAGGAAAAGTGAAGGGGTTTCTTTTATTTCGTCAGATTGGTGTCATTGGCATCTCTGTGTCAAACAAGTTTTGATCCATGTGGGTCTCCTCCCATCTCTGCCTAGGCTGGAGTTTCTGATTGCCAGTCAGAGCTTCCTTTTCAGCCTGTTGGGTTTTTGTATGTAAGTGTTAATGAAAAACATCTTTGACATTGCCCTATCCTAAACTAGATGCTGTTAAAGTCACAGTTGCTCCCAAATTGAGAATTCCAGTAAACACTTGAAGTTGTAAAAATCCTTAAACTGCCCTGAAACTTCGACATGGAGTTGATAGGTGAGAAACGATGTAGAGCTCACCCATAGCTAAGCTGAGGTGCTCGTTTTCTGCGTGTGCAGAGGAAACTGAAAGAGGGGTGGAAACTCTGCAGAGTTTAGGGGGCGTTGCTATGGAAATCAGTTCTGGCAAATAATGAGAAATGTTGCTGTTCAAAGAATAAACCAGCTGATGCTTGTGGTCCAGTATGGTTTGTTGGGATTCTTCTGCAGATAAGCTGCACTGATTTTTAGCAAGCTCCTCTGGGTGCCTGTCTGTAGAACTGTTCTGTGCTGGCAGAGCTCCCTGTTGGGGGAAAGCTCCTCTTTGGGACACTGCACAAAGGATTCTCCTGCATGTGCTTGAAGTAGTGCTGCTGCTCCTGCAGTAGATGCAGAGTCAGTGTTAGGCAGATCTGCACTCATGTTCTTCACATGCAGCTTGTTCCTAATGAACCTGCTGATGGCTTTTCAGCACCAAACTGGTCAGCTAACTTCGATGTACCCATGGAGACCGCGCACGCTGCCAACCTGGATTCTGTTGGGTCTGATGTGTGGAGTACAGAAGAACCTATGCCAGCAAAAGAAACTGGCTGGGCTTCCTTTTCTGAGTTCACATCTTCTTTGAGGTAAGAATGTCTGTGGTTCAGGGCATGTGCTTTGCTACTAAAGGCAGTGGCAGCAGTAATGGTTTCCGTGGGGTGTCCTTCTCTACCCAAGCTGCTGCTGTCTGCCCAGAGAGCCCCCAGTGTGTATAGCAGTATGCCTGTGTGTGAGTGACATCACTGTACTGGCACAGTTTGGGCCTTGTGTCATTGCTTGAAGATTTTTAAAACTTTGGGTCCTTCAGTATTGGTCTCTGACCAGAACTGGGGCTTTTTTCATGTAGACTGAACCCAGTGCATGGACTGCTGAATGTAAAGGTCATCAGATGTTTGGGGTGATTGTTTTATGGATGTTATAAAACAAAATAGGTTTGGGGGGTTGTGTTTTGTGCTGGGTTTGTCTTCATTTGTTTGTTCCTGCAAGGCCACGTGCAATCCAGCTTGGGTTGCTGTGCTGAGAATGCCTGAGCTCCTTTCCTCTCTACATGAGAAGTAAATGAAGTGCTCTGCAAGAACCCAGTCACAGACAGAGGGTTTGAGAGGCCAAATAGCAGCAGTCAAGAACCAACTCCTTCTCCAGTCAGAAGATTGGTCCTGGGTCTCAGCAGTCTGAGCATTAAACAGCCTGGGTCTAAAAGCAGGACTTTTCCAGCAGCAGAGTACTGCTTCATGCTTGAGGCAGGGGAGCTGAAAACACAACTGTGGTGTTAGGAAGTTAAGGCTTGGAACTGCCACATTAGCGAATTGAAAAGGCATTGTTCAGTGAGTGGTGAGAAGCCTTCCAAGTGGCCAAGCCTTGTCCTCTGAGTTCCCTCCCAATGAAGAACTCGTGGCTATGCTCCTGTGCTTTGGAATCGCCTCTCTAGGGGGTGCTGCCATGGCAGTCTCAACAGAGCCATCTTCCAAGTTACAAGGAATGCATTTAAGAAGTCGGTCAGAGATGCTGTAGACACTGCAAGGAGGCAGTGATAGTTGTGTGCCTGATTTAGCAGGGCCCTGTCCCCTGCTGCTTGTCATTAAAACTCAGCACCTGCAGCTATGCCAGGCCCCCCCACACCTCCTTGGTCATCTCAGCTCTGGTGAAACTGGCATTACTAAACCTGGTTTGCCTGCAATTCCAAGACTCCTACAGACAAACTTGCTGTCCTTCAGTCTCCAGTGAACTCTGATACAGAACTAACAATGCCCTTCTAAGGACTTTTCATCCTATTTAGAAATGTTCCTAAAGTTTTGTTTACTTTGTATTTGCAGCTCAAAAGATTCCTTAAGAAGTAATTCTCCTGTGGAAATGGAAACAAACACAGACCCAGTTGATCCCTTGAGTGCAAATGCACCTGCTCTTGCAACACAGCTAGACAGTAAGTACACTGCAGTAGCAATGCAGACAGAGAAGGATCTCCCTGAACTTTAAAATTCAGGTCTCCAGGGACCTTGCATTTGGCTCTGCTGTCGTTCTGCTGGGTCATGAACATGACTTGTCATGGTTTGAGCCGTTGCAGAGTGTCCTGTGTAAAACAGGAGGCAGTGCTGCTGTCACCTCAAACACTCACCTCATGAACAGTAAAGCAGTGCAGAGCCCCAGAGTGCCTTCTCTGAGAATCTTCATCTATATCAGCACTTAGCTGAGCTTAACCTCTAGCCTCTTCCTACGTGGCTGTGGCTCAGTGGCCTCAATGTGTCCAGATCTCCTCCTCCTGCACCATCCAAGTTACCTTTGCTGCACATTTCAGTTCTGTGAACTATTCAAAGGCCAAATGTGGTAAGGAGCTTTTGGTACATCCTGTTAATAGACTGAGAAGTGATGTGGGGAGTCTGGGGAGACTCTTCCCAAAGACTTCCCTGTACTGGAAACTTAGTCACATTGGCACTCTGAGAGCTTGTGCCATGAATTTCCCTGTGCAGAACTATACTGCTCTGCTGTAACCCTGCTGAAGCCTTCTCCAGGCAGACCTTTGGCAGGAGCCATTTCCAGTTGGGATCACTGAGTGGCATACAAAATACAACCCAAAACCACTGCAGTGTGATGACTTCTGAAGCCATCTGGAAGGGGCCCTCGGGGTCTGCTCTCTCTGCCTGTGTCGGGGGCCCTCGGGGTCTGTGTGCAGTGAGTGTTGCAGGAAGGTGACTTGCTCCATAAGGAAGCATTCCAGCAGTGTCCAAACGGCAAAGATTTCCTCCTGCCGGTGTGTGCTGCTGTGCTGATAGCCTGGCAGCATGCCCAGCCCTGCCCTAACCCAGCGGTGTGTGCCCAGCCCCAGGGAGCGTTGCCATGGAGGCCAGCTCCGACGAAGATGATGCCGAGAGTGCAGACAAGGTCACGGAGACGGTGATGAACGGCAGCATGAAGGAGACGCTGAGCCTTACCGTAGACGCCAAAACCGAAACGGCTGTCTTCAAAAGGTGAGCGCCCCCTGCCTGCCGCACCGGCACCGCCGCTGCTAGGGACACGTCCTGAGGCCTAGCTGGAAAGCTTCCCGAGGACTTGCTGGGCAGTTCTCCCTCCAGTGGGTACTGGAGCAGCTGCCTTTCCTTAGCAAGCCTGCAGCTCAGGGCAAGACTGACTCAGCTCTTTACCCTGTGGGGCTTCTGTGCAGTTTGCTTCTTGCCCTGGTGCCACCTTACCCTGTGGGGCTTCTGTACAGTTTGCTTCTTGCCCTGGTGCCACCTTACCCTGTGGGGTTTCTGTACAGTTTGCTTCATGCCCTGGTGCCACCTTACCCTGTGGGGTTTCTGTACAGTTTGCTTCTTGCCCTGGTGCCACCTTACCCTGTGGGGTTTCTGTACAGTTTGCTTCATGCCCTGGTGCCACCTTACCCTGTGGGGTTTCTGTACAGTTTGCTTCTTGCCCTGGTGCCACCTTACCCTGTGGGGTTTCTGTACAGTTTGCTTCATGCCCTGGTGCCACCTTACCCTGTGGGGTTTCTGTACAGTTTGCTTCTTGCCCTGGTGCCACCTTACCCTGTGGGGTTTCTGTACAGTTTGCTTCATGCCCTGGTGCCACCTTACCCTGTGGGGTTTCTGTACAGTTTGCTTCTTGCCCTGGTGCCACCTTACCCTGTGGGGTTTCTGTACAGTTTGCTTCATGCCCTGGTGCCACCTTACCCTGTGGGGTTTCTGTACAGTTTGCTTCTTGCCCTGGTGCCACCTTACCCTGTGGGGTTTCTGTACAGTTTGCTTCATGCCCTGGTGCCACCTTACCCTGTGGGGTTTCTGTACAGTTTGCTTCTTGCCCTGGTGCCACCTTACCCTGTGGGGCTTCTGTACAGTTTGCTTCATGCCCTGGTGCCACCTTACCCTGTGGGGTTTCTGTACAGTTTGCTTCATGCCCTGGTGCCACCTTACCCTGTGGGGTTTCTGTACAGTTTGCTTCTTGCCCTGGTGCCACCTTACCCTGTGGGGCTTCTGTACAGTTTGCTTCATGCCCTGGTGCCACCTTACCCTGTGGGGTTTCTGTGCAGTTTGCTTCTTGCCCTGATGCCACCTTACCCTGTGGGGCTTCTGTGCAGTTTGCTTCTTGCCCTGGTGCCACCTTACCCTGTGGGGCTTCTGTGCAGTTTGCTTCTTGCCCTGGTGCCACCTTACCCTGTGGGGTTTCTGTACAGTTTGCTTCATGCCCTGGTGCCACCTTACCCTGTGGGGTTTCTGTACAGTTTGCTTCTTGCCCTGGTGCCACCTTACCCTGTGGGGCTTCTGTACAGTTTGCTTCATGCCCTGGTGCCACCTTACCCTGTGGGGTTTCTGTGCAGTTTGCTTCTTGCCCTGATGCCACCTTACCCTGTGGGGCTTCTGTGCAGTTTGCTTCTTGCCCTGGTGCCACCTTACCCTGTGGGGTTTCTGTGCAGTTTCTCTCTGAACATATAGCTGGTGGCATGCCAAAGCTGAAGCTTTTCAGTGGTGCTGCTAATTTGGAGTTGGATTGGAATTCTTCTCACCCAGGAGGATGGAGGACAGGAGCTGAAGGCCAGCCAGGCACCACTGCACAGAGTAACTCATCAGATGTTTTGGGTGGTCAGTGTTGGTGTATGGATGGCATCAAATCTGTGGCACTTTCAATTCTACCAGAACTGTCAGAGCAAACTCCTGAGTTGTGGCATCCTCTGTTATCAAGGGTTTGGTTCAGGAATAACTGTTGTGACCACATTTGATTCCATATATCAACACTGATCCCTTTATGGGAGTAAAGCACATTCCCAGTTTGTCAGAGCTCATCTGGAGGTGTTGTGACCATAAACTCACTCATCAGGTGGAGTTTGTGTAGTGTTAAAGCTTTGTGTGGGGACACAGGCTGCAAACAGTCTGACCTGCAGCAATGGCTTTGCCTTTATTGATTGAAACTGCTGTGTTCTTCTCCCCAGCCTTAACAAATTGCTAGCATTTTGGCATCCAACCCTCTGCTCGTTCTTCCAGAACAATTCCCTGATATCTGCCCCTGTGCTGGCCTTTAAAGTTGGAAAGAAATTGCCCATATGCTTTGGAAGCTGCTTAAAAACCTTCCTGTCCTTGCTGGTAGGGAAAAGCCTCTCAAGTTGCCTTGCCCTTCTAGGGGTAGTAGGTGAGTGTCTTCAGGAAATGAAACCCAGCAGATGTCACTTGCTCTTGCTGCCATCCTTGGGATTACTGAAACAATAAATAACAGCCCTGATCCCCTTTGGCACCAGACTGAAGTTCTGACCTCCTCGGGAGGGAGCATTTGTGGCTGCACAGAGCTTAGAAGTCAGCTGGCTTTTGTTAGAGAGTGGAAGCAGAGCAGTTCAGGGGAGGGCTGTGACTCAGTAGCCTGGTGTGGCATGGATCCATAGTGACTTCCTTCCCTCATCACTGCTGCACCTGCTCTGCAGTTGATTCTGTGCTTTGGAGAAGAGTTTCATGTGGTCTGCATTCCTGTGGTGTCAGATGGTTGGATTTAGTTACCCAGCTATCATCAGGCCTGGTGGTTTTTACCTTCCTCCTGAAACTGCTGTAGTTCACACTCCCTTCAGAGTTCTGTGGCTGCCGATTTGTGGTGCAACAGCTAACAGCAGGAGGCAGCATCTGGTAGCAGTTCCTCTGTGGAGTGACCTGCTTGAACTGTGGAGTGAGAACTTCACTTCTTGTAGTTAAAAGGACACAGCAGAGAACACCATAGAACTGCCCAGGTCAGAAGGGATGGCAAAGGGTCATCTGGCCCAGCTTCTGATGGGGGAGGAAGCCCAGGTGAGGTCATCTAGCACTCTGTCCAATTGCAGTTAGAATCACAGAACCATAGAATGGGAAGGTTGGAAGGGACCTCAAAGCTCAGCCAGTTCCAACCCCCTGCCATAGGCAGGGACACCTCCCCCCTGGGACAGGTTGCTCAAGACCTCATCCAGCCTGGGCCTGAACACCTCCAGGGAGGTTGTGGAGCACAGAAGCACAGAATGGGATCAAAGATTCTGTGCTTCTGTGCTCCACAGCCTCCCTGGGCAACCTGTGCCAGTCTCTCACCACCCTCACTGCAAAGAACTTCTTCCTATCACCCAGTCTACATCTCCCTCTGCCAGTTTAACCCCATCACTCTCATCCTGTCATTACAAGACCTTGTAAATAGTCCCTCCCCAGCCCTCGCTTTCAGAACTGGAAGACCACTACAGTCAGACCTCTAGCAATGGGGACTCTGGCATCTTGATTTGGAAAGGGGAGATAAAGGAAGGGTAGGAGGCTGAAAGGTGAGGCCTTGACTATAGGGACTGCTCCCCTCAGCTAGAGGGATGTGGCTTCTGACTGAGCCTGTGTATCACAGTATCACCAGGGTTGGAAGAGACCTCAAAGCTCATCCAGTCCAAGCCATCACCACAGCCCTCCAGACCAGACCATGGCACCAAGTGCCACGTCCAAACCTGCCTTGAACACCTCCAGGGATGCTGACTCCACCACCTCCCTGGGCAGCCCATTCCAGCAGTCAATGACTCTCTCAGGCAACAACTTTCTCCTCACCTCCAGCCTAAACTTCCCCTGGCACAGCTTCAGACTGTGTCCTCTTGTTCTGCTGCTGCTTGCCTGAGAGAAGAAAGCAACCTCCTCCTGGCTACAAGCACCCTTCAGGTAGCTGGAGACAGCAAGAAGGTCTCCCCTGAGCCTCCTCTTCTCCAGGCTAACCAATCCCAGCTCCCTCAGCCTCTCTCCATAGGGCTGTGCTCCAGGCCTCTCCCCAGCCTCGTTGCCCTTCTCTGGACACACTCAAGCACCTCAATGTCCTTCTTCAATGGAGGGGCCCAGAACTGGACACAGGACTCAAGGTGTGGCCTAAGCAGTGCAGAGTCCAGGGGGAGAATGAGCTCCCTGCTCCTGCTGGCCACACTCTTGCTGATGCAGGCCAGGATGCCATTGGCCTTCTTGGCCACCTGGGCACACTGCTGGCTCATGTTTAGGTGGATGTCAATCAGCACCCCCAGATCTCTCTCTGTTTGGCTGCTCTCCAGCCACTCCCAGCCCAGCCTGTAGCTCTGCATGGGGTTGTTGTGGCCAAAGTGCAGCACCTGGCACTTGGATTTGTTGAGCTCCATCCCCTTGGACTCTGCCCATCTGTGCAGGGGGTCGAGGTCCTGCTGCAGAGCCCTTCTGCCCTCCAACCCAGCAACATCAGCCCCCAGCTTGGGGTCAGCTGCAAATTTGCTGGTGCCTGACTCGATGCCCTGGTCCAGATCATCAGTGAAGATGTTCCAGAGGATGGGGCCCAGCACTGATCCCTGGGGCACACTGCTAGTGCCAGGCCTCCAGCTGGATGTGGCACCATTCACCACCACTCTCTGGGCTCGGCCCTGTGCTCACATGGCTTTCTTTAAACTGATTCTGAAGGTGCTGAAACAAGAAATGGGGTTGAAAAGCAGCATTTCCTTTGGAAGAAATATCTAAAACAATGGTGGGAAAAGAATGTCTAGAGTAAGGGACAGCCAGAACAGTGAGAAGAGGCCCTGCTCCAGCCTCTGCACCTGGGACAGGAGGTGCTGCCAGAGCTAAGCTCTGTACAGTGCCTGTCAGTAGGAAACGAGCAGTGTTGGGGTTAGCAGTGAGGGGAGGAAATCACACTGAGCACAGCTGATGTGTGGAGAGCTGCAAAGGACAAGGCTGTCCCTTCTCTGTGGAGTCCAGTGCTGACAGTCTGACAGCCACAAAGGAGAGAGCAAGGCAGGTGAGGAGGTCAGATGGGGAAGAGTGGATCTTGCTGAGACAGTGTTTTTACAGGCTCTGCAGGCAGGAGGAGGAGTGGGAGACAGATTCCTTGACATGTAAAGGATCCCTTGAAAGGAGAACTGTAGGAAGACCAGTCGGCAGAGGAGAGTGCCCTTAAAGTGCTCCTGGCTTGCAGCAGAACTAGATTTGTTGCCACAGAGGTGTAAGATTGCTCTTGGTGTCTGCTTCAGAGCTGCCTTGTAACCCTTTCTTGCAGGTACATGGTTTGTGTTTCTGTACCTTCAGAAGGGTGTGGCTGGGGTGGCAGAGGGTGAAATAGGCAGAAGAGCTTTCATGTGGAGGCAAAGCACAAGGACTTGCTGCCTTCTGAGGCTGCCTGCTCACATCAGAATGCCTTGGTGTGGGCCTGCTGCCCTGTCCCCGAGCTCTTGGGGTTGGGAAGATCATAAATGGGTTGGGCTCGCAGCACCACATGGCCCATAGCTGACATTTCACTGTGCACTTAGCAGGGGCTCAGTAAAGATGCTGATGAATTGATGATCCTGCTGATGTATTTCATGGACAGACTGTATTAATGCCAGTTTCTGAGGGAATCTTGAATTTCTTTTATACTTTCTTCCATTTGTGCATACTTTGGGCTTCAGAGTGTTGAAATCCTATCGGTACGTATAGCAAAGGGGCATGGCTGTCACCCTCCCCCCCAGGCATCTCACTCCTGCTTTCCTTTCTCATCCTCTCTCTGAGCACTGTGTCTCTTGCCCTCTGACTCAGTCAAGCTGGAATGCACACAGGGATGCACTGTCAGGTGTTTGTCAAGTCTGGAACTGTGTGCTTAGTCTTCATGTGGCTGTCATCATTTCAGACCCATCTGCATGTGAAATCCAGAGCTGGCTGCCAGTGTCCTGCCAGCTCCCAACATCACCCTGCAAGAAGCTCCACTGAAATAACTTCTTTGCTTTTCTTTCTTTTCAAGTGAGGAAGGAAAATTGTCTACCTCGCAAGATCCTTCTTGTAAATATGTAGTAGAAGAGAACACAGAGGTTGCAGAAGAGACTCCTTCAGCTCTGCAGCCTGCTAGCAACAGTCCAGATCAGAGGTAACTGCATCCAAGGGTGGTTTGACTCCTCATAGCAGTGGTTTGCACATTTTGCTCAGTGAATCTCTGTGAGTTGAGCTCAGCCTCAACATGTGTTGCACATTTTCAATAACGTTTCTGTTTTCTGTTGATTTCAAGGCTCAGTTGCTAAAACTTTGTCTGCCTCATACTAGTTTCTGGCAGGGTGCTGTAAAGATCCCCATTCTGGTTCATGGTCTGTAGTTGATACACCTACAAAAAACGATGGTTTTAAAAAAGGGGGACTAAGTTTGACTTGTCCTGGGAACTGACAGAGGTTGGGTGTGCCAGGTTTTCACCCTGTACACTGGAGGGAGTCCACTAGTGCAGCTGTGTGGAAAGGAGGTGATGTCTTGAGTCATGTGAATCAGTTCCTGCTTGCAGCCTTGTCTTCAGCAGGTGTGGCTCTGAAGGCTTCTTGTAGGTGTGGAGGTTTTTCGAAGTACACAGATTGGTTTCAGATGTTGTGTGAAACTCAGAGCAGCCTGGAGTGCTCAGCATGCCTGTTGGAGGAAAGAGATCAGCATTTTATCAACTTGCTAGAGGGCATTGATCCATCCAGAGGGACCTGCACAGGCTGCAGAGCTGTGCCCAGGCCAACCTCAGGACATTCAACAAGGCCAAGTGTAAGGTCCTGCCCCTGGGTAGGCACAATGCCAAGCACAGCTCCAGGCTGGGTGGGGAATGGCTGAGAGCAGCCCTGAGGAAAAGGACCTTGGAGTCTGGGTTGATGAAAAGCTCAAGCTGAGGCTGCAGTGTGAGTGCAGCCCAGACAGCAACTGTGTGCTGGGCTGCAGCAAGAGCAGTGTGGGCAGCAGGGCAAGGGAGGGGATTGTGCCCCTTGGCTCTGCTCTCCTCAGAGCCCAGCTGCAGTCCTGGGTGCAGTTGTGGAGCCCCCAGCACAGGAAGGCCATGGAAGGGTTGGAGCCAGTGCAGAGGAGGCCACCAAGATGCTGAGAGGACTGCAGCAGCTCTGCTGTGAGGACAGGCTGAGAGAGTTGGGGCTCTGCAGCCTGGAGAGGAGAAGGCTTAGAGGAGATCTTAGAGTAGCCTTCCAGTATCTGAAGGGGGCTGCAGGAAGGCTGGGGAGGGACTATTGACAAGGTCTGGGAATGGCAGGACAAGGAGAATGGGTTTGGACTGGCAGAGGGAGACTGACACTGGATGTTAGGAGGAAGTTCTTTTCAGTGAAGGTGGTGAGGCACTGGCACAGGTTGACATGGGAGGTTGTGGCTGCTCTCTCCCTGGAGGTGTCTAAGGCCAGGTTGGAGGAGGCCTTGAGTGACCTGTGCTAGTGGGACATGTCCTTGCCTATGGCAAGGGTTTGGAACTAGATGATCCTTGAGATCCCTTCCAACCTTACCATCCTATGATTTTTTTCAGGCAGCTTGGCTGCTAGTGCAATCTTGGAGTAGGTCAGGAGAGATTTCTGAGAGGACCACCACCAGAGACAGCTGCTCTTAGAATCATAGAATGGTAAGGTTGTCAGTAGTCCCTTCCCAACCCTCCTGCAGCCCCCTTCAGATCTTGGAAGACCACTCAAGCTCTCCTGGAAGCCTTCTCCTCTCCAGGCTGCACAGCCCCAACTCTCTCAGCCTGTCCTCACAGCAGAGCTGCTGCAGCCCTCTCAGCATCTTGGTGGCCTCCTCTGCATTGGCTCCAACACTTCCATGGCCTTCCTGTGCTGGGGGCTCCAGAACTGCACACAGGACTGCAGCTGGGGTCTGAGGAGAGCAGAGCCAAGGGGCACAATCCCCTCCCTTGCCCTGCTGCCCACACTGCTCTTGCTGCAGCCCAGCACACAGTTGCTGTCTGGGCTGCACTCACACTGCAGCCTCAGCTTGAGCTTCTCCTCACCCCAGACCCCCAGGGCCTGTTCCTCAGGGCTGCTCTCAGCCATTCCCCACCTATCCTCCACAAAGACATTTGGCAATTACTTGCTTGCCTGCTGAAGTGCCTCCTGGGTTAGTGGTGTGGGGACATAGCACAATCGACTCCAGGTCTGCTCTTGACCAAAACCAAACACACACTGCTGTGAATCACCAAATGTTAGACATGCTGCCTGCAGACCTGTTGTAGCTGAGCTGCTCTGCAGCCTTCTGTCAGACCTGCACTCATCTTGAGAGCCTAAACCAACCAAAGAGCTTACAGCAGGTGAGGTTTCCACCTTGGAAGGCAGTAGTCAGTGCAGAGCTTGCTCAGGCAAGAGTGCACTGGGCAAAGCATGGTATGCTGCCACTTCCTTGCAGCTGTCATTCAAGGGAGCCCAGAGGAAGTGTACTGTGAAAGAAGAACTTAAATATCTGCTCAGTAAACCCTGAGTAATCCCTAGGGACCCCTCCTCTTCCTGCAGGGTAGGCCTTGGGAGGCAGGGGTGTGCATGCTGCCTTCTTGCTGGGGAGCTGAGAATGTTGTGAGTGGGAGCTCGTTCTGAAGGGAGAAAGGAGTTTGCTTGATTAAAAGCAGTGCCAGGAGGCACTTCTGATGAGGCTCACACTGTAGGGCAGAGCATACCTAAACACACAGCTGTCTCTCAAGTTGTTGAGAGCTTGAGAGACAGCTGTGTGTTTAGGTGTGCTCTGGCCTTGTTGTTTGTGTAGTTAGAAAGCTGTTGCCTTTCTTGGCTTCAGCAAGTTCCCAACTACAGTTAGGGAACTGTGGGGTTTCTCAGGCAAGTCCCTTGGCAGCAGTTGTGATTTTAAGGCCTTTTGGCTGCTGTCCTATAGAGCTGATTTGTTAGGGAAGACACTTGCCAAGAATTGGAATATAGCTCAGGACACAGCCCAGAACTCTTCTGTGTCTGCTGGTTACACTGTGTGCAGCCTAAGCAAGATGCAGTCATGCTTGAGAAGTTCAGATCTGTTTTGCAGGCCCATTTGAGCTGCTCTCAAACCTCTGGCATTTCCTGTTACCCTTAAATGCTACTGCCTTATCCTGCAAGCCAGAAACTCCTTGGTGTGAATCCCATAAAATGAACCAGTCAGAAAACCCCAAGCCTGTATACTGGGAAAGCCAGAAATACTTTCCCAGCCTCTCCCCTCTCTGCTGCTGCTCAGCAGGCCAGGGGAGGGAGGAGCTGTGTGTGTGCAGACACATGGCGAGGGCAGCAGAGGGCTCTGGGAGCTCCTGCTTGGCTGGGTTGCTTTGGAGGTGCAGGAGTGCCCAGGAACTCCTCTCACCCAACCCAGCTGGCTTCAGGCAGCTCAGTGTCCTCTCTGAAGGGGCTGTCACAGCAGATCCCCACACAGGTGTGGTGTTAGGGTCAGCACAAACATGGTTGTGCTTTTGGGGCTAGTGAGGAGTCTCCTAGGCAGGTCTTTGGCTGGAGGCCAGCAGCAGCTGTCTCTGCTGGAAGCATTGTTCTGCCATGCCCTCTGTTGTGTACCTTCCAGCCCTCCTGCCCATGCTGTGCTTGTTTCTTACCTTCCAGGTTCTTCTGAAGCTTTTGTGCCTGGTGCTGCCTGCCTCTTGGCTGCTGAGTGCCTGTCCTTTTTACAAGGTGTTTGTAGAGCTTAGCAGCCAGAGCCAGTCCTGCTGGTCCTGTGCATGTGGACCATGGACCCAAGAGTGGCTTCTGTGATGTACCCATCAGAGAAGAGGCACAGGTCACTTCTCTCACATGCAGTTACAAATGCTGTCTGTATACTTGGGGGTAGTCTTCAGCTGCATCCAGTAAACTTGCGCTGAACTGACCTCGAGATCTTGCAGTGTTCTCCTGCACTCCTGGTTTGGTGTCCTGATCACAGGATGTTAGGAGGTGGAAGATCTGGAGATCTTCCAGTCCACTCTCCCTGCCAGAGCAGGACCAGAGAATCCAGCACAGGGCACACAGGAACACATCCAGGCAGGCCTGGAAAGGCTCTAGAGAATGAGACTCCACAACCTCTCTGGGCAGCCTGTGCCAGGGCTCTGGGACCCTTCCAGGCAATAAGTTCTTCATGTTGAGGTGGAACTTCCTGTGCTGCACTTTCCCTCCATTGCCTCTTGTCCTGTCCCAGGGTACAGGTGAGCAGAACCTGTCCCTGTCCCCCACTCCTGACCCCCAGCTCTCAGCTATTTACAAACACTGCTCAGATCCCCTCTCAGTCTTCTCCTCTGCACACTCTCAGCCCCAGGTCCCTCAGCCTCTGCTCCTCAGGCAGTGCTGCAGCCCCTGCAGCATCCTCACAGCCCTCCCTTGGACTCTCTCCAGCAGATCCCTGTCTCTCTTGAGCTGGGGAACCCAGAGCTGGATGCAGTATTCTAGGTGGGCCCTGACCAGGACAGAGTAGAGGGGGAGGAGAACCTCCCTGATGTTGTGTGCAGAGCAGCTGAGCCCATGCTAACCCTCAGCTTCCTCGCTACAAACGTGTGCACACCTGGTGGCTTCCCTTGGCAGGGCTGCTCCTTGTCCTTCACACTCAAGCTTCCCAGGTTAGTGCCTGACCTTAAAAGTATTTGAGCTGGCACCTTGGAGATGAGATGGGAGCAAAAACCTGCTACTTTGGCTTGTGATTGGTGTTGTGGAGGGGTTTGGGTTGAGGGGGAGGTGTGGTTTTGGTTGGGTTTTTACTTTGCTGGGGGGTTGGTTTGTGGTGCTGGTGTTGGTTGTTGGTTTTCATTGGGGGGTTTTGGTGGCTGAGGTTTTGTTTCATGGTGTCATAGGATGGTAGATGTTGAAAGGGAGTTTGGAAGATCAAGTCCAGCTCCCTTGCCAGAGGAGGATCACCTAGGGCAGGAACAAGTCCAGATGGGTCTTGAAAGTCTTCAGAGGAGGAGACTCCACAACCTCTCTGTGCAGCCTGCTTCGTGGCTCCATCACCTCTACAGCAAAGAAGCTTCTCCTCTTTACAAGACAGGAACAGGCTACCCAAAGAGGCAGTGGAGACCCCATCCCTGGAGACATTCAAGGACAGATTTCTTTGGTTTTGGATGGGGGGTGTTGGTTTGGGCTGTGTTTTGGCTGTTTGCTTTGGCTGGGGGGTTGCTGTGTGTAGGTGTGAAGACACTGTTGTTTTTCCTGTTGTCTTAGCTGCTTGCTTTGAAATGCAACCTTAAATACTCCTGGCACCACATTTTTGCCTCTCAGAATAAGATTTGGAGCAGCATCAGCAGTGTGCTTTTTATTAGTGATTCTCTTGAGGAGATGTGGCATCTCCAGAGACCATTTAGTAGCTCAGTTAATGGAGATAAGACTCTTCAGCAGTGTGCTCAGTTCAAGTGCTGTGCTTAATTGGGCAATGAGGCCTCAGCAATGCTGGGCTCAGAAATGAATGGGCCAAGCATGTTACTAGAGAGGGAACACAGGTTTCAGCCAGGGCCTGGTAGTATTGGAGTGGGGCTTGTCCCTAACATAACCTTCTCCAAAACAAGAAACTGGACAGGAGCCAGCACTGGATACTGGCAGCCCAGAAGGCCAAGAGCAGCCTGGGCTGCATCCAAAGCAGTGTGGGCAGAGCTGGAGAGAGAGGATCCTGCCCCTCTGCTCTGGGGACAGCTCAGCTGCAGGGCTGGGGCCAACTGTGGGGCCCTAAGCACAGGAAGGACATGGAGCTGATGGGGAGGGTCCAGAGTGGGCCATGAACATGATCAGGGGGCTGGAGCAGCTCTGCTATGGGGCCAGGCTGAGGGAGCTGGGGGTATGCAGCCTGGGGAAGAGAAGGTTCCAGGGAGACCTAACAGAGACCTACCAGTGCCTGAAGGAGGCTGCCAGCAGGCTGCAGAGGGACTGTGCCCAAAGGCCTGCAGGGACAGGGCGAGGGCAAAGGCTGCAAAGCAGAGCAGAGCAGACTGAGATTGGCTGTGAGGAACAAGTTGTGCAGCAGGAGGCTGCTGCAACACTGCAACAGGTTGCCCAGGGAGGGGGTTGAGGCTCCATGCCTGGAGAGATTGCAGGTGAGGCTGGGCAGGGCTGTGGGCAACCTGCTCTAGGGGAGGATGTCCCTGCTGAGTGCAGGGCTTGGGCTGGGGCAGCTCTGCAGGTCCCTCCTACCCATTGTCTGTATGCACTGTAGTTCTTGCCTGGTCACAGCTGTGTCCCTGTCTCTGCTCCCCAGGCCTGACCAGCACCCCCACCTCGGAGAGGCAGCTGCCAACGGCCCTGTATGATGTGCGCTGCCACCACCGCCTCAGCCGAGCAACACAAACTGATTCTCCAGGGGTCTTCTGGAGTGTTTCTGGAGGATTTCATCTTGACCCTGTTGAAGCCAGTCACTGCTGCACTAATTTCACAAGGGATCAGGACCAGCAACCTTTCTATTCTAGATTTTAAAATATTGTACAGAGATTCCTAAATGTAAAGATGCTGCGCCGCGAGGAGCCGCTGCGGCCACGCCTGTTTATATCACCCTGTCCGCCGCCCGCGCCCCACAGGACTCTTACTAGAGCTCGAGTGGCTGTCAGAATAGTTTTATAAGAGGAAAAAAAAGTGAATACACAAATCTAATGTATTTGAGACATAACTATTTGCTGATTAGTGTGACCAAAGTATTTAGCAGTTTTCATACATTTTTCACCTTGGAAAAGGAAGGAAAAAAAAGAAACCAAACCCAACCCAAATCAGCTTGCTTCTGAGGTGCCCTCTCCCTGTTCTTTTGGGTTGTTCTAGCTGACAAAAAAAAAAGTACTTTCCAGAAGGATTTTTTTTTTTTTCCACCCTCCCTCTCTTTTCCTTTTCTGGTGTTTGACATTTTCCAAGAGGTTTTTTAATTGTTAATTGTTTTTTTTTCTCCTTGTATTGTTTAAAGGCCAGATCCAAACTGTTCCGTCTATGGGTAGAGGTTTTGAGTATTTATTGCTGCGACTTAGTTGACAAATCGGTGTTCCTGTAAAGCCATAATGTTCTGTTGGGTCTCCTTTGCTTGCCCAGTACCTGCCAGGTGGAACACTAGGGTATTTGAAGTGCACATGGTTGTCCTATTGCAGTGGTTTAACCCCTTCAGCCCCACCACCCAGCCTTGGCCAGCCCAGCCTTGCACAGCAGTCAGCACCTGTCCACCGCTGGCACCCTTGGAGATGAGGGAGGAAGGGAAATGCCTGTGGGAGGCCAGCACCTGCCTTTTCAGAGGAGAGAGTGGTTCTGAATCCAGATTTTTGGCAGCAGAGCATGTCCATTGTTACTTTCACTGTACTGATCTGTGTGAGGCTTTCATTGGTATGTTCTTTAAGCCAGTTTTTTTCCCAGCTGGTTTGTGTATATATATAATGATTATGGAAACTAATTCTGTGTAATTTATAATTTTCTACATCTATGGAAAATTCCAGCAGCCTTCTCCAACACACAGAAGCAATATACTGGATTTTGCCACATTTGTCAGGTGAAAGGGTTAAAGCACTTCACCTCCTGCACTTTTAGAGGCAATCCTTCTTCCTGTGATAGTTCTGTTCCTTTCTTTTTCCATCCTTTGTTTTCCTGACCAGTATTTAAAAGCCAGAAGGATACTCTGAGCACTGCCCAATGATTTCTTGCAAAAGGCATCCCCATCGAGGTGCCTGAAGGTGACATTGCATACAGAAATAAACAAAGCCCCAACCCCTACATCTGCAAAGGCATTGCCCTGCTACTTCCTCCTTTGCATTTCCTGCAGCCAGTTGGTGCCACTTGGCAGCTCAAGTGTTTCAAAGGGCTGAGTCGTGTGTGAAGTGAGGGGGAGAAGCACTGTCCTGGGTGGAATCTGTAGCTGTGGTTGCCCTTTTCTTTGTACTTTATAAATGATGGAATCCAGTCAGTTTGGAAGTTGTTTCTTCTTCACTTCAGCGTTCCTTCCAGCTTGACTTTCTGGACCCCTTGGCAGCTCTCCTTCCACCACCTCTGCTCTGTTCTTGAACAGGCACCTGTGGGCTCCAAGTCTCTGCTTGCTCAGCTGCAAGCTGAGCAGAAAGTCCTGAGGCAGGAGAGCAGTCTGCTGGTGCCTCACATCTGCTTCATACTTGTAAAGAGTAAAGCTTCTGCCCTGTACTTGGTGGAGCTTGCTGCCCGCTGTGAGCAAGCTGCAGAGTGTAGCATCTCCTGGAGGTGACTGAGGTGCAGTTGCAGTTCAGCCCTGTGCCTGCAGCTCAGCAAAGTCCTCTGCTCCCTGCTGACACTGAGCTGGCTCCCAGTCCACTCTGCACTTCACATGGAGCTCTGACTCCAGCAGCAGGATTCCATCCCCCTTGTCTCCATGTCTGGTGTGTGAGAGGTGAGAGGAAGGGTGGGGAGTGGAGTTCACCCCTCAGGGTATTCAGGGGTGCTCAAGGAGGGACTTGGGTCACCTGCTACTTGCTCCAGTGCTCCCGAGGGGGCTTCCCTACTATGCCCTTTCCTGTCAGGTGAGGGGCACCCAGGACCTGACCTGGACTTGATCCAGCCTGAGCTTGTACTGAGCTGCATACCTGTGTCTTGTGTGAGGGATGCTGAACTCAAAAGCAGGACAGGAAATGCTGCTTCAAAGCCACTGGCACTTTGGGTGCAGGGGAGCAGTGTGGCCAAGGGTGAGAGGAGGCTGAGGGACTCAACCCCTTCTCTGCCTCAGCCTTTAGCAGCCAGGCCTTCACTGGATACCCAGCCTGCGGCTGGCAGCTGGCATGGGGAGCAGAATGCAGCCCTCACAGTCCAAGGGGAGAGGGTTTGGGACCTGCTGCACTGCTCAGACACACACAGGGCTGGGGCTGGAGGGCAAATACCCAAGGGTGCTGAGGGAGCTGCTGCTCAAGCCGCATCCCAGCAGCCCTGGCTGAGTGGGGAGGTGCCAGCTGACTGTTGATGGCAAACTTGGCACCTGTGGGCAAGAAAGGCTGGAAGGAGGCCCTGGAGAAGGCGAAGGAGCAGGTACCCTGCAGTGCCAGCATGCAGCATGTGCAGGGCATGGACACTGCCACAGCATCCTCCTGGAAAGCCTGGCAGCTCCTGGCCTGGGGGCAAGCACTGACTGGATGGGCCCCAAAGAGGGGCTGGGAATGGAGGTGACTGCAGCTGAAGGCTGTGGGGGGAATGGAGGTGACTGCAGATGGAGGCTGTGGGGGTAATGGAGGTGACTGCAGCTGGAGGCTGTGGGGGGAATGGAGGTGACAGCAGCTGGAGGCTGTGGGGGGAATGGAGGTGACTGCAGCTGGAGGCTGTGGGGAATGGAGGTGACTGCAGCTGGAGGCTGTGGGGAATGGAGGTGACTGCAGCTGGAGGCTGTGGGGAATGGAGGTGACTGCAGCTGGAGGCTGTCACCAGAGATGTTCCCCAGGGCTCAGGGCTGGACCAGATCTCTGCAATGTCTTTCTCAGTGACCTGGGCAAGGGGATGCAGGCAGCCTCAGGTGGTTTGCAGGTGGCACTAAGCTGGGTGGCAGAGTTGATCTGCTGCAGGGTTGGAAGCTCTGCAAAGGGCTCTGACCTGGTTGAGGTCAGCAGAATGAGGTTCCACAAGGCCAAGGGCTGGGGCCTGCACCTCAGTCACAGCAACCCCAGGAAGGCTCCAGGCTGGGGGCACAGTGGCTGGGAACTGCACAGCAGGGAAGGACCTGGGGGTGCTGGGTGACAGCAGATGGAGGTGAACCAAAGTGTGCCCAGGTGGGCAAGAAGGGCAGCAGCAGCCTGGCCTGGAGCAGCAATGGTGTGGGCAGCAGCAGCNCTGGAGCAGCAATGGTGTGGGCAGCAGCAGCAGGGCAGGGATGGTGCCCCTGGGCTGGGCACTGGGGAGGGCACAGCTGAGTGCTGGGTTCAGTTTTGGGCTCCTGACTGCCAGAAGGGCATGGAGGGGCTGGAGCAGGGCCAGAGAAGGGCACCAAAGGTGGGCAAGGGTCTGGAGAAGAGGGCTGGGGAGGAGCAGCTGAGGGAGCTGGGGGTGTGCAGTGTGGAGCAGAGGAGGCTGAGGGCAGAGCTCATTTGGCTCTGCTGTCTGGCATCAGGGCATGGAAGGAGAGGACCTGGCCTGGAATTGTGCTGGGGCAGGTGTAAAGGGTTAAGCTTCCTGGGTCGGGGGAGTGGTCAGAACCTGGCCTTCACCTTTGCTCGGCCCCAGGTGTAGTGTTCAGCCCACTCCCACTTCCTGTCTGGACCCCACTATATAAAGAGGGGAACTTGCTGTTTTGTGTCCTTCTCTGCCACCTGCTGGCCAACCTTCCCCTCCTCAGACCCCTGCCTCCAGCCCGGCTCATTGTACACCTTTTGTACCTTGTTACCCCTGCCCTATTCCGTTTTGTAACTTCCCTGCTCTGAACACCTTTCACTTGTTGTTGAAAATCTCTCTGTTACCTTCCAAACTGTGGTTAGACTGTTCTGTTTAATTTCTGTTTTACTCCTTCTGCCTTTTTTCTTTTTTTTTTTCTCTCTCTCCCCTATCCAAAAGTTGGGGGAGGAAGGGGGCAGACATCCTGTTATCATGGTGTTGGTTTCCCCTGAAAAGCTAAGCTCAAAACCAGTACAGCAGGGTTAGATCAGAGAGGAGGACAAATGTCTTTGGTGCCAGAGTGGTGAAGGAGTGGCACAGGAGGCCAAGGGAGGTGGTGGAGTGCCCATGGCTGCAGGTGTTGCAGCAAGCTGTGCCCATGGCACTTGGGGCCACAGTTTGGTGCCCGTGGTGGGGCTGTATGGGTGTTAGCCTGGATAACATCAGAGAACCTTTTGAACCAAAAGAAGACTCTAACTCTGTTCAGTGGCAATGCCCAGGAAGAGGCATCTGCTGCTGTGCATTCTCTTCTTCCTCCTACACCTGCCATGCATCACAGATGTGACAGCAGCCCTGCACATCCAAGAGCAGCTCTGATGTCACAGG
>VWZE01026351.1:53069-63401 GCA_013396675.1 Eubucco bourcierii
CCAGTCCGCAGGCAGGGACAGCTCCTGCTAGAACAGGTTGCTCAGGGCCTCATCCAGCCTGGTCCTGAACATCTCCAGGGAGGTTGTGGAGCACAGAAGCACAGAATGTGATCAAAGATCACATTCTGTGCTTCTGTGCTCCACAACCTCCCTGGAGATGTTCAGGACCAGGCTGGATGAGGCCCTGAGCAACCTGTTCTAGCAGGAGCTGTCCCTGCCTGCGGACTGGATGATCTTTGAAGTCTCTTCCAACCTAAACCGTTCTATGCTTCCCCCACAGCATCTACAAGAAGGCAGGGCTGGCCAAGGAGAAGAGGCAGGTGACCTACCTGGTGGCCAAGAAGGGGGTGGGCCCCCGTGTACGCCGCCCCCCTGGCGTCAAGGGGCAGTTCAAGGTGGTTGACAGCCGCCTGAAGAAGGATGTCAGGGCGCAGAGGCGCAAGGAGCAGCAGAAGAAGAAGCGCCACAAGTGATGTCTGCTCCTCCAGCTCCAACCTCACCCACAGGGCAGGGCTGGCTCCCAGCCTCAGCCTGGCCTCAGCTCACCCTGCCCCTGGACACAGAACTTTGCCTGGGCCTCACTCTGTGCCTTGTTGTGATGTTGCCTCCTGTCCTCCGGAGAGGATTTTTAGGTGGCTCCTTCTGTGCTTGCTGTGTGGCTGCAGCAGTTCTTCACTGCTGCTGGGAGACTCTTGCCCAAACATCCACACTGGCCCTCGCTGTCCCCAGGGAGGTGGTGGCTCAGGGGGACAGCTCCCTGGGCTGTTTTTTCTCACCAGGATCTCAGGACATGGTGTGAACTGAGCCTTGAGCCTAGATGTGTGTTGAGAAAAGACCAAGAAAGACGAAGAGGAGAGATGTGCTGGAGCAAATGATTTATTTAGACCCACAGAGGAATAAGGCTTCTCTCCATCAACAAGTGGTGGCATTGTGGAGGTGTCCCCAGGTTCCTCTGGGTAACAGGAGCACCATGTTGGTGCCAGAGAGGGGTCTGGAGGTGACACCATGGCTCCCAGGGAGAGCAAGAGGGATGAGTGGCAGTGGGGATCTGCTGGGGAAGGGCCAGTGGGACTGACTGAAGGGCTCTTGGTCCTGTTCCAGTGCTCTGGGGCATGCAGAAGCCAGACCTGATCCCCCAAAGTTCCCTCATGGTGGAAGGGAGAGGATTCACTGAGGGGGGTCCTTGTAAAGCCACCCCTTGGCCACTCAGCCAAAATCAGATGTCGCTGGCAGGGGCTTGCAGCACAGGAAGAGCTCTGCCCATGGGTGTGTGTCAGCCTCTGGGCTCCAGCGTCGCTGGGATGTGGGTGAGTGAACATTACAGGGGAGGGTGGCCAGTGCCACATCACTGGGTTCAGTTCCTCTTGGCCTTCTGGGAGGAGGGTGGGAGTTAGGCTAGACTCTGACAGGTGGCCAGTTCCAGGTCATGCCTGTCCATCCTGGTTCGTGTGGCACCAAGGCCTGCATTTCTGAGAGAAGGGAGGGAGCTGGGCTAGATCCTGCCACGTGGACCTGGCCAGTGCCACAGCAAGACAGCCTCAGCTGCTGCTCCTGAGCCCTGCCCAGCACCAAAGCCCTGCCCAACACCAAAATTCTGCCCTTCTGGTTGTTGTGGTGCCTTTCTGGTTCTGTTGAGATTGAGCTCTACCCTTTTGGTAGTACTGAGGATATCTCCAGGACACTTGCCCCTGTGGAGGGTGAGAGCTGGAGCCAGGGCAGGAGCAGGGACCACTGGTCACCACAGTCCTCGGTGGCCCAGCTGCCAGGCTTCAGGCTACAGTAGAAATTTTCCTGCTCCTGACCATCAACCTCTTCAGAATGTGGTGTGGGAATGAGAGTTGCTCCTCTGCACCCCTCAGCCACCCATAGCTGTCCTCTTCCCCCCCACCTCACGGGAGCTCCATCCCTGGGAGCTCAGTGTCTCATCCCCCAGTTGACCCCAAACCCATGGCTGGGCAGCTCTGTAAGGTGCATGAGGAGAGGGTCAAGTCTCGCAGTGGGCTGGAGGCTTCCAAAGGGGCTCAGCACCTCACTGCACCCCACAGTCTGTATTCTGGGGTCCTCCCTGCTCTCCAGTCCCCATAGCTTGGGCCAGCAAGACCCCATGGATCCATCCAGAACTCCAGGGTCTTGGCTGAGCTCCTCCACGTCCCATCTGCTGCCCTCCTTCTCTTGGGGCCAGGGGCTCAGAGCCCAGATTGACTTTTCAGGGTTGGTGGGTTCCTATCAAGGTGCCAGTGGTGAGGTAATCCCTGTGCCCTGCCAGACTTTGCCCCTACCTGAGCTGCAAGGAGCACTGTAGGCAGCATCCACTCGGTCACCTGCAAGGGGAATGGTGGTGAGAAAGTGGCTGAGGGGAGAGTGGTGGCCAAGGGGCTCAGGGTGAGCTTCTCCCATCGAGGAACAAACCTCATCAGTGTCAAGTGGCAGCTCAGCCTGGCACCCCCTGAGCTGCTGGGGAGGCAGCAGGGCCAGGAACCCCAAGGCCACGTCCCCAGTGGGTCTCACCTGTCTCGTAGTAGTCGTACAGCGTCACAGTGGCCGGCTGCAGGTCCTTCACGGGGAAGTCAAGCTTGGCGACAAAGCTGAAGGTCTCCTCCTCCTTGGTCAGCTGTAGAGGTCACCCAAGGGTGAGGTGCCACCATCAGTGCTGGGGAAGCATCCTCATACCCAGCACACAGGGTCCTGCTGCTGTCCCTGTGCCCCATCTCACCTGGTCCAGGTAAATCGTCACCTGGTCGGGCTCCACCTCCACCTTCTTCACCAGCTTCTGACTCTTCAGCTGGAGGGACACAGCTCAGGATGGGCTACAGCTGCTGGCTGGGTGCCCCAAGCAGGGCCAGCACCCTCAGCAGGTGTCCCTCCACGTCCTGCTGCCCCACAGGGGCAGGGATTCAGGGCAGGGTGAGTGCCCTGGCAGGGCAGAGGGGGCTCAGGAGCAGTGTGGCCTCCTCACCTCCACCACTGACTTCTTGTCCGGGCTGTAGCCAGACGGCAGCTTGGCCTCAATCACAACCATGTTGGTGGTGGGACGCTCCCCGGTGTACCTGCAACAGCAGAACGCCAGGGTGGGTTTGGGCTCTGCCCTCCCTCTTGAGCAGCTCCCAGCAACCCCACCCCCAAACCCAGGGGGCAGCCCCAGCCCCTACCGTGCCCGCAGGAGCAGGTGGAAGCGGAGATGGGCATCCTCCCTGCACGTCTTGGGCTTTGTCTCCACGTGGAGGTCGAACGCCCGCACGCCGGGAGAGGGTGGCACGTTGTACCTGAGGGTCGCCTGGGGGGACACGGGAAGCTTAGAGCCACCAAGCAGGGCAGCACACGGGGACGGGCACCCCGGGCCCTACCCACCTGCAGCAGGGCACAGCCCTGCCCGCGGGCATGCACCCTGTACGTCCCTGGCAGCTGGTGCAGAGCCGCCTGCTGCAGCAGCAGCCGAGTGCTGTTGTGCAGCTCGAAGTCCTGCGTGGTGCCCGTCGGGGATGTCACCGTCACCACAAAGTCCCCGTTGTCACCGTAGGTGAGGGCAGCGTACTTGGCCAGAGCTTGCAGGGCCACCACCGTGTCCTGGGTGTGGAGAGGAACCTCGAGCAGCCTGCTCCGGGGGCAGGCAGCTGCGACTGGGGGAGCTTGAGGGTCCCCTTCCAACCCAAGCCGTTCTGTGATTCTGTGGAAGCACTGAACTGGGGGCACCCCAAATTAGAGGGGTTACAGAGGGGAGGTGTTCGGTGGAGCCCAGAGCTGGTACCTGTGTGGAGGCAAAGCCCCCGTAGGGGTTCTGCTGCCTGGTGAGCCAGCGAACGATTTGGGAAGCGGTGCTCAGGTCGGCAGAGGACACCTGGGGCTGGCTGAGGTAGGCCAGGAGGACGTAAGCAGTGATCTCCACCTCTGCTGGGGCGGCAGCAGCCCAAGAGGACTGCGAGGAGGGCACAGCCTTCCCCTTCCTCTGCCAGTGGAGCTGCCCATCTAGGAGACAAGCAGGTGGAAGCTCAGCCCCCTGCTGTGGAGCTCCCAAAGAGCTGATGGTGCCATGAGGTGACGCAGGCAGAGGGTGGCACTGCCCAGCGGTGCCGCTGCCCGTGCTGGATGGTACCTGCACTGACGCTGTGCTGGGCCAGGCTCTTCAGCAGGGCTTGCTGCTGCTCCCAGCGCCCTGCCAGCCCCAGGACGTAGGCGAGCAGCGCCTGTGTGTAGATGTCGTCGGTGGCTGAGTCCTCCAGGCACCGCAGGGCTGAGCTCACCGTCGGGTCCTGGCGTGGCAGCAGAGTCAGGAGCCAGCCCACGGGCATGGGCGCGGGCACCCCGCAGGGAGCCAGCCCAGCAGGGCTAAGAGCTGCTAGCCCATCTGGGCTAGGAAGTGGCCCGGATCAGCCAAACTCGCTGCCCCTGCAACCTCCCACCCCAGGGATCGTCCTCACCGTCGGGGCCAGCCCCAGCTCCAGCATGGCAACGGTGACATAGGCTGACAGCGACAGCTCGTCCGAGACGCCGCCCTACAGAGGGGACAGCAGCAGACAGGTCCGGCCGTGCCGGGCCGTGCCGGGCCGTGCCGGGCCACCAGCACGGGGACACGGCGGGGCCGGTGCAGCTCTGTCTGTGTGCCCTCAGGTGCCAACCCCCACCTGCAGAGCGTTGTTGAAGAGCTTCCCCACGCTGCGGAAGCAGCCCTGCTGCTGCTGCTGCTCCTTTAGCCAGCGCAGTGCGTCCTCGATGTGCCGCTCCTCAATGGCCACGTAGGCTCGGGCTTGCCCAAAGGACTTGAGCACAAAAGCTGTCAGCCTGCGAGCCAGAGACAGGGCTGAGGGCTGCCATGCCAGGGCTGGGCTGTGTTGGGTGGCAGCAGGAGGCCTGGCACTGCCAGCCCCTGCTGGGGTTCATAGATTGCAGCAGGTTGAAAGGGACCCCCAAAGCTTATCTTGTCCATCCCCCCTACACTTAGTAGGGATATCTCCAAGCAGAGCAGGCTGCCCAGGGCCACATCCAGGCTGATCTTGAATGTCTCCAGGGATGGGACCTCAACCACATCCCTGGGCAACCTGTGCCAGTGTCTCACCACCCTCACTGTGCAGAACTTCCTCCTGATATCCAACCTAAACTTCCCCTGCTCCACTTTCAAACCACTGTCACTCTTCCTATCCCCACAGGCCCTTCTGAACAGTCCCTCCCCAGCCTGCCTGGAGGTCCCCTTCAGATATTGAAATGCAGCTCTGAGGTCTCCCTGGAGCCTACTCCAGACTCAACAGCTCCAACTCTCCCATCCTGACCCCATAGCAGAGCTTCTCCACCCCTCCAAGCATCTTTGTGGCCTCCTCTAGACCCACTCCAGCAGCTCCACATCTCTCTTGTGTTGGGGGTCTCACGGCTGGGTCCCACTGCCCCAGCTCTGTGTGGTCTCACCAGGTGTTGCCTACTCCATCACTCTTCCCAAAGGCACTGTAGGAGCCATCGTCGTGCTTGTAGAGCAGCTCTCGCTGGTACCCTGCAGGGAGGAGGTGCCCATCAGCCTGTGCCTGCTGGTCTTCACACCCTGGGGGACCTGGAGCAGCCTGAAGCCCAGAGCCACCCCTGGTGGGCAGGTAGAAAATGGGGAGAGGGTCTATTGGGTGTTGATGTCCCTCAGCAGCAGTGCTAGGGGGTTGGGCAGGGGAGGGCATCGGAGGCTGTCACCGCTCTGCAGGAAGCTCTGGGCCTTGGCACGGAGGTCAGTGGGCAGCTGCCCAGTCTTCTCCAGGTACTGCTGGATGTAGATGTTGGGGGCAAAGTGAACCATGTTCTGCTCCCCACAGCCAGAGGGCATGGTCAGCAGGCGGTCCAGGTTCTGCACAGCATTGCCCATGATGTCACCTGTGCCAGGAGGACCAGAGGAACAGCATCATCGCCTGTGCACCCCCTGCCATCAGCACCCTGTGTCCCCCCTTCCATCTCAGCTCTGGTGGTCCCACCTCCTCCTGCTGAGCTTGGAGCTCTGCTCGCTGCCTGGGCCCCAGCCTGTCCCTTACCCATCACAGTGATGTGGGCTCGCTCCGAGCCTTCCAAGGTGTCTGCAGGAATCTCCAGGGAGAATTCTTCAGTGGCTGTGGGGATGGAGGGCAGTGACAGCAGGGATGCCCAGCTCCTCCCGGCCTGGCACGGCGGCACCTTGCCCAACCCCCTTCCTGCTCCAACCCTCAATGGACTCAGGGCAGCATTTCAGCTGGGAGCTCCTAGGGATCCTGGTCCCTGGCTCCTCTGGCCTGATGGTCCTTGTGACCAGTGGCCAAGCATCCCTGCCCCATGTCCCTGTGGTACTGCCAGAGCCCCTGCCCAGTCCTACCTTCCTGGCAGAGCAGGGAGTTGTGTGCCTTCTCCACCAGGATCCCCCCAGGCTGTAGGGAAGTAGCAACAGCGTTGGTCAGGAGGAGGGACCCACCACATCCCCCTGTTCCCCATGGCCACACCTGCAGCCCCAGCTCCAGGTTGGGTCTGTTCCACTCCCAACCCTCCCACTGCACCCCAAGGGCTGGTCAGACCCCAAACCCATCCCACTTTGCTCCTCCATGCCTGACCTGCACCAGCAAAGGCTTTATCAGGGTGTCCACAGCACCCTGGGCTGGCACCACGGGCAGCTCATTGCCGCAGAGCTCACTGGAGCTGACAGCCTCGGTGCTGATGGTGATGTTCACCTCCCCTGCAGAAGAAAGTTGGGTCCTCAGTTCCCACAAAGCCCTTCCCAGGGCGCACCACAGCCCCATAGGTGTGCATCAGCTGTGGGGCTTCATGTGGGGCTGGCTGGGTTGGCATGGGAGTCACCAGGTTGAGGAGTGGTTCTGGGAGGCAAAGAAGAAGGTGAAAATGGAGCAGGGGAGAGCTTCACCTGTGGCACTGCAATTGCTCCCATCCTCCCTGTGCCCCCACCCCAACCCTCTGAGGGGGTCCCCAGCAGCAGTTCAGGACCCCTGGTGCTCCCTACCCAGGCTGGTGGCTCTCACATCCCAGCGGAAGGTCCTGGCCTCATCCGCACAGACGCAGCTGCTGTACTCCTCGCCTGCAGCTGCTGACACCTCCAGCTCTGACGACTCCTCCAGCTTCACCTGGACCTGCCAGGCCACGACCACAGCTCCATCAGCCCCTGCCAGACCCCAGCCCCAGGGCCCCCTCCCCAGCCCCACTCACCCGCAGGCACTGCTGCAGGTAGTTGAAGACAGTTGCCACCAGGGTGAAGGCTTCCTGGCGCACCACGGAGTAGGGCAGTGCCAGCTCCACGAAGAAGGGCTTGAAGGCTGTCAGGGTGGTGGCAGGAGCCAACCCCAAGCCCAGTGGAGATGTGCAGAACATGCCAGCTTCCCAGGTGGTGATGGTGTCAGGCACTGTCACTGGCACCTCCGCAGAGCCACTCTCCCTGCAGGATGGAGACCACCCTGAGGCCATCCCACCACCTGCACCCACAAGCTGCTGTGCTACCCAGCTGGGTTGGCTCTCTCACTGTGGCACAAGGAGCTCTTCTGAGGTCCCTCACCTCCCTCCATGTGGGAAGGCAGGTGTGGAGTGAGGACCAGCCTCATGAGTGCCTTCCTCACTCACCCTACAGGGACCAGGTCCCACAACCAGGTCTCTGGGAAGTATGTCCGGGGTGCTGGAGGCTCTTTAGGGACACTATGGTCTGGGATCAAGTTATCCCTTCCTTCTGGAGCAGGACTTTGCACCTTTACATCCATGTAAATGACAGGATGACCTGGAAGAGGCAGAGCAGAAATCAGAGCCCAGAGGTCTCTGTAGCTCAGCTGGACCTTACCTGCTGGCAGCAGGAAGGTGGCCAAAAGCCTTCCTGATCCTCTCCGATCCTGAGAGGGTTTTTAGGATGGCTCCAAGCCCTCATGAGGACACAGGAGTGGCCACCAGCTCTTTGCTCTTTTCATTCTGAGGAGGGTTCAGTGAAGCAAGCAAGCTGAGGGCCACGCTGACCTCCGGGACTTGCCATCCCAGGCAGGCCAGAGAACCTCATCTTGCAGTCATCTGCAGTCCTGGTGTTGGTGAAAAGCTTCAGCACTGCATCCTGTGAAGAAGAGAAGAGCTTTGTCCACCTCTGCCAGCCAGCAGGAGGAACCTCCTCACCCCAGCTTTACACAGCCACAGGGGGCAGAGGGCACCAAATGGAGAAGAGACTCATAGAATGCCAGGTTGGAAGGGAGCTCAGGGTTGGAGCCTGGAGTTGGGAAAGGGAAGGAGCTTTGCTGTGAGCGTGGCCCTCAGGAGATGGTGCTGTGCTCCCAGCACCCTGAGCAGGGCACAGCCAGCTCCTGGATGAAGAGGACCCTGCAGGCACGGGCAGGCAGGGCCTTTACCTGGAATAACTTGTAGGTGTCCATCTTGGATTCAGTCCAGGAAGAGAAGGGTAGGACCTGCCTCCTTGAGCGGGCAGGGGAGTCTTCCTCTCTTGGTATAGTGAAGAAAGGGAAGTCATAGTCAAGGTCATAGTCCCAGGAAGATGAGCAGTGTGGCTCCTGAACCTCCTCAGGGTAGTTGAATTCAGGGAGTGCTTTGTAGATCTGGGGATACAGAGCTGCTGTAGGGGCAAATCCTGCCAGGCACCTACCCCTGCCCAGCAGCAGGTCTGCCCAGGAGCCACCGTGGCCCCTGTGGGGGAGGTTCAAGCCAGCATCACCTCTCCCTGCCACCATGCCCAGGTGGTGCCTGGGGCCGTGGGGGCAGTGCCACCACTCACCAGCTCTGCACTGAGCTCAGCCTCGGGCTTCAAGAGCAGCACACTGCGGTCCACGGCACGGAGAGCACACAGGGAGCCTGGGGCAGCCTCCAGCTGCAGCTGCAGAGCTGAGCCGGGCAGAGCCCTGTCCTCTGAAAAAGCAACCTTCACCTGGGGGGGCACAGGCAAAGGGCAGCATGGGGAGACCCCTCCCATGGAGTAGGAGCCAGCTACGGGTGGGGAGGTCTCTCCTAGACACGGATGAGGGGCTGGGGATCAGGACATGCTGCATCTGGAGCAGGATGGAGCACAACAGCTATGGGGAGGCCGTGGAGAGCAGCCCCCACCTGCTGCAGCCTCCTCTCACCTTGCTGGGCAAGCACTTGGCCAGCTGCAGCTCGGTGCTGTCAGATGCCATCTCACCGCTGGGCAGCACAACGTAGGCCAACACCTTGACCTCGGGTGCCAGCTTGTGGCTGATGGGCAGCTCCTGGGAGAAGCTTCTCAGCCCTGGAGCAGAGGAAAGGAGAGGAGATGAGGACCGAGGATGCTGCTGCTGCTGCAGCCAGCACCGTGCATCCCCCGTGTGCCACTCCTCCATGGCCACTTGGGTTCGGGCTTGCCCAAAGGATTTGAGCACAAAAGCTGTCAGCCTGACAGCCAGGGACAGGGCTGAGGGCTGCCATGCCAGGGCTGGGCTGTGTTGGGTGGCAGCAGGAGGCCTGGCACTGATACAGTCCCTGCTGGGATTCATAGATTGCATCAGGGTGAAAGGGACCCCCAAAACTCATCTTGTTCACCCCTCCTGCACTCGGCAGGGATATCTCCAACTAGAGCAGGCTGCCCAGGGCCACATCCAGGCTGATCTTGAATGTCTCCAGGGATGGGACCTCAACCACATCCCTGGGCAACCTGTGCCAGTGTCTCACCACCCTCACTGTGCTTAATTCCCTCCTGATATCCAACCTAAACCTCCCCTGCTCCAATTTCAAACCATTGCCACTTGTCCTATCCCCACAGGCCCTTCTGAACAGTCCCTCCCTAGCCTATCTGTAGGTCTCCTGCAGATACTGAGCTCTAAGGTCTCCCTGGAGTCTCCTCCAGGAAAGGAGGTGAGGACCAGGGATGGAGAGCAGAGCTCTGCACCTGCCATCCACACCTCCAGACCTACCAGGCTCTGCAGGAACCTCTTTCCTGAGGACAGTGGCAATGTTCCCCTTGGCCAGGACCTGCAGAGGAGAAGATGGCAACAACTAAATCCATGCTTCATGTGGAACCTGATGGAGGAGGGACCCAATGGCAAGAGTGTTGGGGTAGATTTTTGACCTTGCCCACTCTCCAGCCCCCACAACACCACCCACTGCCATGCAGTGCCAGCAGTGCCAACAGACACCTGCACTGACAGGTGTAGATCCTTCAGTCTAACCAGGAGAGGCCACCCATTGTCACTCACAGAATCACAGCACATTAGAGGTTGGAAGGGACCTCCAGAGATTGAGTCCAAGCCCCCTGCCAAAGCAGGATCCCATAGGGGAGTTTGCACAGGAATGCATCCAGGTGGGGTTGGAAAGTCTGCAGAGCAGGAGACTGCACAACCTCTCTGGGCAGCCTGCTCCAGGGCTCTGCCACCCTCACTCTAAAGAAGTTTCTCCTCC
>VWZE01026363.1:2991-20593 GCA_013396675.1 Eubucco bourcierii
CCTGGTCTTGAACACCTCCAGGGAGGTTGTGGAGCACAGAATCACCCAACGTGATCAAAGATCACGTTGGGTGATTCTCTGCTCCACAACCTCCCTGGAGGTGTTCAAGACCAGGTTGGAGGAAGCCTTGAGTGACCTGTAGTAGTGGGAGGTGTCCCTGCCTATGGCAGGAGGTTGGTTGGAACTAGATGATCTTTGAGGTCCCTTCCAACCTTACCATTCTATGATAATAGCATAGAATATAAAACTCACTAACATGTAGTCTAAAAATGATATGTAAGTGTAGGAGGGAGAGCAAAAGAAGTGTGCTTTGAGTACTCATGCTGTGTTTGGTGTGATCATTTTAAGTTGGAGGAGCATGTACTGTATATTTTTTTGTGTGATAAATACAGTTCTCACTGTACAGGCACATTGGAACTCCATCCTTAATTGGAGTGAATGATTCAATAATTAGCTGATACTTATGCCAACTGTGGAGGCATGCTAAGCACATTGTAGATACTAAGTGAATTTCAAGATGTTGGTCTTTGTTTTCAAAGCAGTAGGCAATTCAGGGAGATGGGTATTTAGAACAGGACACTCTGACTGGTTCCTTGGCCAGAGTGACTTGCTGAAGCACAAATCTTAGCTCCCAGTGGTACCAGATGGCTAACTAGCACTTTGGCAGCCTTTTCTGAGGAGTCTTTCCCATAGAGGTTTTCCACAGTGGAAAGTGTATGGGTGAGAGAGTGAGTGAGAAATAGTGTGCAGGGATTTTTCCATACCTAAACAAGAAGATTCAGCAATACAGTACCGTGTGCAGTTCTGGAGCCTCCAGCACAGGAAGGACATGGAAGTGTTGGAGCAGGTCCAGAGGAGGACCATGAAGATGCTCAGAGGGCTGGAGCAGCTGTCTTACGAGGACAGGCTGAGAGAGTTGGGGCTCTGCAGCCTGGAGAAGAGAAGGCTTCCAGGAGACCTTAGAGTAACCTTCCAGTATCTGAAGGGGGCCTACAGGAAGGCTGGGGAGGGACTATTGACAAGGTCTGGGAATGCCAGGACAAGGGGCAATGGGTTTAAACTGGCAGGGGGTAGATTTAGACTGGATGTTAGGAGGAAGTTGTTTACAGTGAGGGTGGTGAGACACTGGCACAGGTTGCCCAGGGAGGTTGTGGCTGCTCCCTCCCTGGAGGTGTTCAAGCCCGGGTTGGAGGAGGCCTTGAGTGAGCTGTACTAGTGGGAGGTGTCCCACTTATGGCAGGAGGTTGGAACTAGATGATCCTTGAAGTCCCTTCCAACCTTACCATTCTATGATTCTAATAACAAATAATGTTATAAAATAGAAATTTATTAAGATATAATAAAAAGGATACAGATATGAGTAAATCTTGTATCACTTCAGAGGCTGGGAACCAGCCTTTCAAGCAGCATCAGATGGTCTATGGATGAATTTTCCTCCTACTTCTCATGCTGTAGTGCCTTTTATTTCGTGCAGCAAACAGAATAATGTGCCTTCTGCTGATGGGTTGGGATGTTATTTCTGTCATAACACCCACCAGCACACAGCATAGGCTGGCATGGGGCACTCCAGCAGGCTCTCATGCAGTGTCTGCCCCTTCTAAACATCCAGACCCTAAAGTAAAAGGCCCAACAAAGTAGACAAGTCCTGGTCAAGATCACTAATTCTTTGCATACCCTGCCTTAGGAAAGGATCTCAGTACAGAACTGAGCTACAAATTAAGACCTTATGGTAGCCTTCCAGTATCTAAAGGGGGCCTACAGGAAGGATGTGGAGGGATTATTTACAAGATCTTGCAATGACAGGACAAGGGGCAATGGGTTTGAACTGGCAGAGGAGAGATTTAGACTGGATGTTAGGAGGAAGTTGTTTGCAGTGAGGGTGGTGAGACACTGGCACAGGTTGCCCAGGGAGGTTGTGGAGCACAGAATCACCCAACGTGATTAGAGATCACGGCCAGATTGGATGAAGCCTTGAGTGACCTGTACTAGTGGGAGGTGTCCCTGCCTATGGCAGGGGCTTGGAACTAGATGATCTTTGAGGTCCCTTCCCACCTTACCATTCTATGATTCTAATCCAGTCTTACTCCTGTAATAAACCTAGATCTGATTCTGTATTAGCTCTGATCAGTTTTGATGAGAAAAGAGTAGGGGTTTTGTTTTTCTGTCCCCACCCTTTTATTTTGTTCAAGAAGATCTGTATAATCTGATGACTCTTAGGGAGTTATGCAGCATTGCAGAGTTGGATTCAGTGGTGAAATGCTAATAATTCTACTGATTCCTTCTATCAAAGATGTATCATGATGCTGAAGATACAGTATCTGGGCTAATGCACGGTGTCTGCCAGATGTCCTTTTTAGTGTGGAAAATGCCACCTCTTGATTTCTATGGGACATCTGTGTGCCTTGCAGATGGATATACTATGCCATTTCTGTCTTGGGATGCTGTGATGCAGCACAAGAAGTGTTGGCATGTGGCATGAGTAGGCGGTCAAGGAGTGACTGGTGAGTGACAAGGAGTGTTGCTTGCTCTCTGAGGCTGCACAAACTGCTGCTTCTTCAGGGCTCAGGTGGTGGTCTCTGAGGCCAGTGGTGTGGGATGGCTTCCCTGCTGAGTCCTGCTGCCCAGACCTGATGTGAGCAGGGAAGGGCTCAGGTAGCACAGAACTCAACCAGTGGAGCAGCATCCCTCTTCCTGCCTCATGTGAGAGTAGGTTAACAACAGAAATGGGGATGGGAAGTTTTCATTCTTGCAGGTTTCCCCCTTGTTCTGTAGTCTCTGGCCCTGTCCAGAACAGGTGGTGTAGGAGTAAGCAATGCTGACAATGAGTGTCAGGTGGGTTTGGAGAAGAGTCCCCCTTATTCTCCCTCCACCCTTGTCTGACTAAGATAGTTCATGACCTTCTGTGGCTCCAGCTCTTCTTCTTCAGACTGCTCTAAGGGGAATATTAACATTCTGTAATAACTCTGTCAGACTTACCAAGGGATTTGTTTTATTAATTCTGACTGGGTACAGCAAATAGATTATAGCTTGGACCACTTCATAGGCTTAACGAACCCCTTCTCTGCTTACTTATGACTTTTTTTTTTCAAAATCTCCTTGTGCTAACTCCTATTTCTGTTCTTTGTGTTACTATTTATCAAATATATTCAGTGCTGCATATGTCATATTGAATATACCCAAAGTTCATTCCTGTCTATCTCATTTCTTTGGATGGTAAGGCAGGAATAGAGGCAGCAGTTTGCAGCGGTTTTTAGGGGACTAAATGCCTTTTGGTAGCTGCTGGGACAAGATGAAGCTGGAAATACTCAGTGTGTGTGCAGGTTCTTGCTCAGCTGAAGGAGAGGTGCTTTCTTTTGGTGGCATATAGTGAGTAATGCCCTGGTTTCCAGTCTTGGTCTTGTTGGCAGGCAGAGGTGGAACACCACAAGCCTGATTTCAGTACTTTGAGCAGACAGCAGAACGCCTGCAATGGAACTAGTTGTACCTTCTTGGGTCATCTGGCTGGTTCACTTCAGTGTGAACCATAAGACTGCTCAAACATAGGTTCAGTTTTTGTTGTGGTGGTCAGCCTAGGAAAGTCCACTGCTGTGCATCCATAGGATCTGTAGTGTGATTCACCTTTAGTATATAAAAACATATCTTGCTATGAGATGGTACAGCTACTGAAGTGTCACGTTGGTTGACTTAGTCCTTGTTTAAGTTGAGAGAAAATTTGGCTTGTAATGGGAAGCTAGTATCAGCTCTAAGTAGAACATGGAATCATAGAATGGTAAGGTTGGAAGAGACCTCAAAGATCATCTAGTTCCAAGCCCCTGCCATAGGCAAGGACACCTCCCACTAGTACAGGTCACTCAAGGCCTCCTCCAACCTGGCCTTAAACATCTCCAGGGGGGTTGTGGAGCACAGAATCACACAATGTAATTGAAGATCACATTGGGTGATTCTATGCTTCACAACTTCTCTGGGCAACCTGTGCCAGCGTCTTGCCACCCTCACTGTAAAGAACTTCTTCCTAACATCCAGTTTAAATCTGCCCTCTGCCAGTTTAATCCCATTGCCTCTTGTCGTATCATTGCAAGGCCTTGTCAATAATCCCTCTCCAGCCTTCCTGTAGGCCCCCTTCAGATACTGGAAGGCTGCTCTAAGGTCTCCTAACATGAAGAAGCAGATGTCCAGGGGAGTGTAACTCTCTTGCTATTGGTTTCTGAAAGTCTTTGCAAAGCATGAGACTCTCTCACCGCCAAGGAAATCTGAATGAGGATAGGGATCTCTCACCGTAAGTCTTTGCATGGGAGCACATATGTCTAGGTAATATTATAAAACTGTGAAAAAGGAGCAGTGTAACAAAGTGTGCTTTTAGAAGGTCTCTGGTTACTGTTTGATCTGAGCTGGAAGGGAAAGTGAAATGGTTTTCCTTTTTGTTATTGAAGATGAAAATGCAAACCCAGCTTTCTGTGTAACGCTGACACTGCTCCTAATGTATGAACGGATTATAACCAGTGGTCACAAATATCATAGCTGAAGGCAGAGAAGTCATTTAGTCACCCTTTCTCCTGTGAGTGACCATTTAGGTGGAAAAAGCTTTGGCACTTTTAGTGCATAATAGGACAAACCATATGTCAGCTTTTGCTGTTTGTGTGGAACATTACATGACAAATCATAGCGTTTGTGGAGAAGGCTCTGTGCTGTACGTGTGCAACTTGGGCACACACCACCAGTGCCTGTTACTTGTCCTCTGATATCTACTCCTCCTTTGCAGAAGCTGTAGCTTACTCTTGTGTCAAGTGTTGCGAGTAAACTCTAGGGCAGATGAGCTGTCTTTATGGAGCTGTGCATGTGATACTGCTAAAGGAAAAGAAAAGAAGGGATCTGGATCTACACCAGGTCCTGGTGAGGAACAAGACTCTACAGAGTGGTAGAGTGCATTTTTAGGCTGATTCCTTCAAACAGTCTCTATTTCTTGTTTATAAACTTGTCAGCCCGTGTTTCTGACAAGGGTAATAGCTTTGTTCTCCTTGGATTGTTGGCCAGACCTGTATTAAAATATATTAGTGACACAAATGGCCTGGTACAAGTAACCCAAGCATGAAATTCAAACCTAATCCTGCTGTAGTAATTTACATCTCTCTGTGCTATAGGGACAGAATGACTGCCATATGTAGAGGGTCTTGCTGGAGCAGTTGAGAAAGTGGCTAAAGCTTGAAGTGAAGTAGACAGTAAATTCCAAGACTGCTGTGGTGGTGCTGAATGGAGAATGTTTATATTCCAGAAGAGAACAGAAAAACTCAAGGAGATCAGTGTCTATCAAGGATAATTAAACATTTCTATCATTATGCAATCTCCACCAGCCCATTATTGCTGGAAGCTGTGAGTAAGGGTACTGTGAATGTTCTCAGTTCCTTTGCCTCTTCCCTGAATACCTGTGCTTGGCTGCTGTCAGAGGCTTGGCCTTGATCTCTGCCCTGCTCCATTACTAAAGCTCCTAGATTGTGACGCTTGGCAGCTGTTACTGATGGGAATTGTCTGAGGAGAGTGCATTTTGAATTAGAATAATAAAATCATAGAAAATGGGATTGGAAAAGGGCTCAGCCAGCTAGTCTTTCGAAGACAAGATCAAGTGTATCTGAAAAATTAATGAGGAATACTTGTCTAGTCTTTTTATAATAGTCCTGCTGGTGTCGAACTCCCAGCTCCCAGTAACGAAGCTATTCTAGAGCCTCACTACCCTGCTGCTACCAAGGCTTAACAAAAACCTTATCTTTCTGCATCATAAATTTCTTCTCTTTCAGTCAGTGCTGAATGCTGAAGACACTTTCCCCCTCACCCCCTCCCCTGCTTGCTACTGCCCTTCAGAAGTTACACAGTTACTCACATTTGTGTGCTCTGCAAGACTGTGAACACTGATGGCTGAATGAAGGTGTACAGGGGTACTGTGCAAAATAGCAGGATGTGAATAAAAAGGAAAGAAACTTGATCCTGGAATCTGCAGACAGTATCTAGGCAATTTAAGTGAAGATCAGCAAAGTTTCTGGAAGGCACCAAGTAATTAAATTCCTGTTGGATTTTTGCTAGTAGTAGGCCACAGAAGTATTGACTTTTCCCCCAACCAGGCTCCAAGCAGTGTATGTGAACGTATTTGTTGATCTATGTGGGAGAGGATGGTACTTTCACTGAAAGCTGGGAAATCAGCAAGAAGCTTTATCTAAGAATAGTAATGATACAGACTTAATTAGAGGGATTATTAAGAATTCATTTCTCTGAAGATTTTTTTTTTCTTTTACTGAAGCTAGAAATACTGATGCAGTGGTTCTTGAAAGCAACATGGACACTTAATCCATCTGTACCATGTCAATAGGAAGGCACTTTTCTAAGTGGCCAGGCAATTGCAGCAGAACTGCGATGGCTTGCATATGTCTCCTCAGTTAGCTATAGCATGCATTGCCCGATTGCCTTGGTTGCCTGAGAGGACAAAGCTTGACTCTGTGAGGTAAAGGTTCTGTTTTCTTAAGTAGATTGTAGGATCCACTCAAACTTTAGACACTTCAGAGAGTGACATACTCAGGCACATGTCTGTCAGTGGCACATTTGACCCTGTTGAGAGGACAGGCTACCCGTGACATCAATGCATGCAGTATAGAGAAGAGTGTTGGAGGCATCAAATCACTGTTTGTCATTCAGATAAGATCAAATCCTTTCACCTCATTTACATCAGGAGTGCTTCAAAATCACACGGCACTTTTAGTAGACTCAGCCAAGTTTCATTCTGCCTCTAAGTAGTTCTTGTTCTAACTCTGACATGCTAAACTGCTGTGTTGCCTTCCTATAAGCTGTTAAACATCTGTTTAACATCTGTTTCTTTCACTTCAGAGAGATGTTCATTTCAGTACTGGCTGAATGATCCTACATTCACAGCTAATAAGTGCTTTGAGATCCCAAGCATTTTATGTGCAAAGGCACAGTACCACAAATGTCTGCAATTCTATGCAGCTTACAAAGTGAGTACTATTCCCCAGAGACTGAAGCCTAAGAGATCCCATAGGACAAAGGACACAGAGAAATGTAATTGATTGTAATGAACTTGTTTGTGTATGTGTCACCACTTGTCTCCAGTGAATAAAATCAGAAGTGTTCAACACTCCATTAACACAAATTACAGGGTCCTGTTCTGTGAGACAATAAGGCCTACACCTGCTAGTACTGTGAAGTTCTTGATGATGGCAGCGTGCAGCTCAGTGAAAGACTTCATAAGCTCCAGTGGTCTTGGACTGGTTTCAGTATCCTGAACATTTAACAAGTTAAATAGAATTGGTCAAACTTACTTCTGTTGCAATTCCATTGGAATCAGTGAAAAGATACCAGAGATGGATTCTTCTACCACAGTAAGACAAGAGATGGTAATTAAATATGAGGGATGAAATCATGACATTATCAAACTGACTCAAGTCTTTTATGGATTTAATGAATTCCAGACTTTAATCTAATTAACAATAAATAAAATAATCTTCAAGGTGTCTCCTGTGTGAGCTTGGGCACCATAGGGATGCTTCACTAGAGCTTGGAACTGGTCTTGTTACAGAGCAGGACTTTACCCAAGCAAATTGTTGTTAGAAGCTGCTCATACAATGCAAATTCTTTCTTTTTAAGTTGCCATAACTTTTCCAAGTTAATATAGGTCAGATTAGGAAGCAATGAGACCATTTGCCAAATCAGCATCTGGAATTAACACTTCAATACATTTCACACTTTATTTGATGAAGGTTTTTCTCTTGCAATTTGAAGGGTTTCCAGCTCAACCAAAATGCATCAGAGCTCAGTTATGAGGAAATCACCCAAGTCTGAGTCACCAGCATCTCTTACTACTACACCACAGGAGGCCAGGCTGTCTCATCACATCTTTTGAATCATTTCACAGGCTGCTATAAATACATCAGTCTATGGTCTCTGAGCTGTTTTCATCTATGTCAGTTAAGTGACTGAGAATCCTGCTTCTGTCAGTGAAATTGTACCTGTATCTGTTGTCTGTATTTACAGAGTCAAATCTGCTTTAAAAAAATTTTTTATAGGTGTTAATGACTGAATGAACTTCAGAATGAGATAGTTTTCCTTTAATAGAATCATACTATCATAGAATGGTAAGGTTGGAAGGATCATCAGGATCTCTCCTTATTTAGGAATGACTCTCCTATGACCAAAACATGACTCTGTTAAAATTTTTTGCCTGCTTCTCCTCAATGTCTACCTGCCTCTTACTCCTTTGCACACACTGGCATCCAGAGAGAGAAACCAGAGAGCCCTGGTGGGGGGATGCTCAAGAACTTGAGAGGCATTTAGTACAGGATGGTGCCATTCACTTCTAGGTGCCTGTTTACAGTAGCTAGGTAGTCTAGGATACAAGGAAGGATTTTTTTACAATTAAGGTAGTGAAACGTTGTCACAGGTTGCCCAAAGAGAGGTGGTAGATGCCCCAGCCCTGGCAATGTTCAGTCAGGTCAGACAAGGTTCTGAACAACTTGGTATAGCTGAGGATGTCCCTGCTTACTGCAGGAAGGGGTTGAACTAGATGACTTTTAAAGGTCTCTTCCAACCTAAAACATTTTATAACTATAAATTTATAATTTTATAATTTCCACTTAGCGTAGGTTGGCAGCTGGTTTGTGATGTGCAAATTCAGTTAATGCATCTCAGTTTAGCTGGCAGAAGACAAATGTCCATGGCCCACCAAAGCCAGGGTCAAATGGACCCTGGAAATGAGAAGGAAAGCAGATCTCTTCAGGTCAAGGTGGTGTGTACTGGTGGGACTGGAGTGCACAGAAAGTCTGTGCTGTCCTTGTCTTCCAGCTATAGACAGATAGGCACTATCATGACAGCTTCCCTTATTGCTAAACTTCTTGTTAAAAGTATTAGAGTTAAAAATCCCTCAGATATTTCTTCTACAGGCACAGGAATAATCTGAAATATAGAAACATTTGTATTATTCCTCCTGCTCCCCTTCATCCTCCTCCTTCTCTGCCCACCCCACCCAGATGGCTGGGGCTGTGCCAGACAAAGGCAGCAGCCCTGCTGATCCCTCTTTCAACCCAGCTATTAGCATCAAAGAACAAAAGCAAACAGCACCGGCTTGCTGCTTAGCCCTCTACAAAAGAGCAATAAATGAACTCTTGTGTACATGATAAAGTGAACTCTGACTAGCCTTTTGTTAAGAGGCAGACTTCTCTGTTTGAATTGCTCCGAGCAGAAGGAAGTGGAGAAATGTCCATCTGCATAGCAGTAAGTCCCATGGTCATTGACCTTTTTGATAGCCAGTAGGTTCTGCAAGCTCCTTCTTTAGGGAAAACTCCATCTCCTGCGTCCCTGTGGCAGGTAAGAGGTCCCTGTAGGGGGAGGAAGGTAGTGCTGGTGGAGGAGGAATAGAGTGGGGATAAGTAGAACATGGAACTTTTGGAGCGGGTCCAGAGCAGGCCACGAAGATGCTCAGAGGGCTGCAGCAGCTCTACTCTGAGGACAGGCTACAAGAATTGGGACTCTGCAGCCTGGAGAAGAGAAGGCTTCCAGGATACCTCATAGTAGCCTTCCAGTATCTGAAGGGGGCCTACAGGAAGGCTGGGGAGGGATTATTTACGAAGTCTTGCAATGACAGGACAAGGGGCAATGGGTTTGAACTGGCAGAGGGGAGGTTGAAACTGGATGTTAGAAGGAAGTTTTTTCCAGTGAGGGTGGTGAGACACTGGCACAGGTTACCCAGGGTGGTTGTGGAGCACAGAAGCACCGAGTTGTGCTCTTCAATCACATTGGGTGGTTCTGTGCTCCACAAGCTCCCTGGAGATGTTCAGGGCCAGGTTGGAGGAGGCCTTGAGTGACCTGTAGTAGTGGGAAGTGTCCCTGCCTATGGCAGGGGGTTGGAACTAGATGATCTTTGAGGTCCCTTCCAACCTTACCATTCTATGTTTTAAACAGTCCTTTTGAAGACAAACTGGAAAAACATGAGAAGAGTTTGAGAGAATATCGCAGATGGCAGAGTCTGAAGGAGAGTCAACTCAGCTCCCCAGTGACTCCGATCAGTGTCTATTTGCCATCTTAATTTTCTATTTTCTTGAGGCATTCGTTTTCTTCTGATTGTAGAGCCACTAACCATGAGGAGCTAGATCAGAGGCTGCTTATTAAGGGTCTCTTTTGTTAGTGTATGCAACCAAAGTCTTAACTGTGCACCACAGCAGAGTGGTACCTGAGGTGTTAAGGGGTTTCCTGTAAGGACTTGCACAGCTATTTCAGTTGCATGCCAGAGGGGTGTTTATTGTAGGGTCTTTTGTGAGGCCTAGCTGATTACACAGCGTTTTTCTCTTCACAAAGCAAGCAGTGCTTTTAAAATACACAGCGTTTTTCTCTTCACAAAGAAAGCAGTGCTTTTAAAATACAACCCAAGTACTTTCACCATTCGAAAATCAGCATTTGCCAGCAGATACCACATGGGGGGGTGTCTGCAATGCAAGAAACTCCCTTTGTACTTGCTATGGGGAAGTAACACCAGTGACCTGGACTGCCACACAGGTACATGCTGCAAAAGTGTCACAGAGATGCAAACAGTGACTTTTCTGATGCAGGCAGTGTATATGGAAATTGTGTTGAGTGGAGACTTTCCAAAACAAGGTACAGGAAAGACAGCTGAGAATAAAACCAGTCAGGATTGGTGATGCCTGTTCTTAGGGACACTGGGGGGAAAAAAAAAAAGTTTAAAAGAAAACCCCCTTTCTGACTACTCTCTTACTTCTTATTGAGAAACTGCATTTTAGAGATGCTTGTGTAGCTTCATTGCCCCCCTTTTTAACAGCTTCATGACCCATTTAATTTGTGTACAGTTAAATAAGTATTGTTTCAAGCAGTGTATCAGTTACAGCCCACTGCCTATTCCCTTGCTTGCTTAATGTGTTTATCCCTTGCTCACCCTTGGTTATCTCTTTCTTTAGCCCTTTCTCTCTGATGATGCTTTTTATTCCTTAACCATCCCACATATTTTCTCCTGTGCCCACTCATTTTTAAGGTCAGGCTGAGAAAACGTCATGGGTCTAAAGCTTTATATGTGCTTAGAATGGGCTCAGAAACACTTGCTGTACCTTATGGTGGTCCCTTCTTAGTCTTTTGAAGTGTTTGATAATCTCTGACTGCTACTGAATTTCCCAAGCAACACTTCACAGAAATCACATAGAATCACTATGGCTGGAAAACACCTTTAAGATGATCAAATCCAACCATGATCTAACTGCCAGGCCCGTATTCTCGGGCACTCTGTCTAGACAGCTTTTAAAATACTTCCAGGACTGGCGATTCAACCATGTTCTTGGGCTGCCTCTTCCAGTATTTTATAACCCTTTGGGTACAGAATTTTATTCTAATGTCTAATCTAAACCTACCCTGGTGTAATTTGATGCCATGTCCTCTGGTCTTATCAGTTGTGACTTGTGAGAAGAGACCAACACCTACCACTCTACAACCTCCCTTCAGGTAGCTGTAGCAAGTGATAACTGAAAGCACCTGAAACTGAATACAGTACTCAAGGTATTCCCAGGTAACTTATAGAATCATAGAATGGTAAGGTTGGAAGTGACCTCAAATATGATCTAGTTCCAACCCCCTGCCATAGGCAGGGACACCTCCCTCTAGTACAGGTCACTCAAGGCCTCCTCCAGCCTGGCCTTGAACACCTCCAGGGAGGGAGCAGCCACAACCTCCCTGGGCAACCTGTTCCAGTGCCTCACCACCCTCACTGCAAAGAACTTCCTCCTAACATCCAGTCTAAATCTCCCCTCTGCCAATTTAAACCCATTGCCCCTTGTCCTGTTATTGCAACACCTTGTCAATAGTCCCTCCCCAACCTTCCTGTAGGCCCACCTCAGATACTGGAAACCTTCTCCTCAAAGCCTTCTCTTCTCCAGGCTGCAGAACCCCAACTCTCTCATCCTATCCTTATAGCAGAGCTGCTGCAGCCCACTGAGCATCTTTGTGGCCCTCTTCTGGACCCAACTTGTGACAAGATGAAAGGGCATCACTTGAAGCTGCACCAGGGGAGGGTTAGGTTGGATGTTAGGATGCACTTCCTCACAGAAAGAATAATTAGACACTGGAATGGACTGCTCATGGAGGTGGTGGAGTCACTGTCCCTGGAGGCGTTCAAGAAAAGATTGTATGTGGCACTTAACGCCATGGTCTAGTTGATATGGTGGTGTTAGGTCATAGGCTGCACTCGGTGATCTCAGAGGTGTTTTCTAGCCTTAATAATTCTGTAATTCTGTGTGGCCTCACCTGTGCCAAGTACAGTGAAATAATCACCTTTCTCTTCCTGTTGGCAACCTCAACACAGGTCCTATTTGTCAGCTTACAAATTCTTTGGCATCGTGTTCAAATTCTGCAGTGGTTTTTAAGGGTTTGACTCCTTCCCTCTGCCTCTGCTCTCATTTTTTTAACTTCCATTTTCAGTTGCATGCATTGCTGGCTGACCCTTGTTTTCTTTTCCTACATTAATATGATTATGTTCAGATAAATTTTCAGTGCAGTGACCTTCCATGCCAAGAGAGCAGTTCTTAGACACAACTATGGGTTAAAAGAGAAGATCCAACATATAACAGCATGTCTGATATATATGTGTAGTAGACGCTATGGAAATGAAACAAACTGTTGCAATAGCCCCTTCCCTCTTTGTGTGTTTTATTTAGGTTACTTAGCTCCTTAGGGAAAGATGGCTTGATATGTATGAGTTAACACAGGAATTTTTCCATCAAATGATTCTGGAGCCATTACAAAGTAACAAACAAAAGCAATATGCACAGGAGTCACTCACTCAGCACTGAAATGCAAGTGTCTCAGTAGTGACACTGGTTTCACAACTGGTTTGGACAGGCAGGAGGAATGCTAATAGAAGTTGGAAGGGGTATTTGGAGAATGAGAATACATTCTTATATGTTGTTGTATAGCAAAGGATCCAGCATGTCATGCTCCTAGACTTGTGGCAGGAATGGTACAGGACCTGTAGTAGTCTGAGTTGCTCATGTATTGTTTTGGAGTCTTACTGGAAAGATGATACCTGTAGCAGATACCTGGGCAAGGTAAAACCCTCCAAGGCACAATGTTACCTATGAACCTGGTCCCATGAGTTCTTTAAGGAAGCATTTTCTTTTTTGCCTTTGGAAGGAACTAGAGGACACAGTCTTAAACTGTGCCAGGGCAGGTTCAGGCTGGATGTTATGAAGAAGTTCTTTAAAGAAAGAGTGAATGGCATTGGAACAGGAAGGTGGTGGAGCCACCATCCCTGGAGGTGTTTAAAACAAGGCTGGATGAGGCACTTAGTGCCATGGGTTAGTTAATTTGAAGGCTTAGGTGATAGGTTGGACTCAATGATCTTGGAGGTCTTTTCCAACCCAGTTAATTCTGTGATTCTGTGATTTAAGGGGTTCCTCCATCATGGTGTATGATAAACATAGTAATTCAGAGCAAAACTAAACCTGGGATGCTAAAAAAAAAATGGAGAGACACACTTCTAAAAAGTATGTTCTCTGGGATTGGTAGCCTCTGCCCAAACCAGATGCTGCATTCAAAGATATACATCATCTGTGACTGATATTATCACTTACGTAGGCTTCCTTCTCTCTTTTTTAAAGGGCTAACTTATTCTGGGATTTATCTGAAAAGCACACAAAGAGGAAAAAAAAAATCCTGAATGCCATTTGGTTTGAATTCAGCATCTTGTGAAAAAAACATGTGGGATGTGCAAGCCTCTGGCACTCCTCCCCCACCCCTGCTGCTGTCTGCAATGAAGGATGTTGGTTTAGGAATGATGGGCAGGAGGAATGAAAAAGAATGGGCTCTCTTCTCCACTTTGGGTCTATGTTGAGTGTCTTTCACCTGGTCATAAATTCACATAGCCCCTCATGAAAGGGGAGCAGGTTCCTTTCTTATTTTCTGAAAACTTGCTTGAATTTATGTGCAATAGAAGCCTACCACAGGCAGGTTGTTTTTGGTTTCTTTCTTTTGCATTTGTGTGTGAAAAACAGTAGAATATTTCAACTGCTGTTCTTACAGGTACTGACATGGCTTGGTTCTATCTGATTCCAGGAACTCTCTCTCCGGACAGATATGATGATGGATTCGCTTTTACATGCACAGTGGAGAGGGAGACAGTGCCTTCTCCCTTGCATGGTTGGGTTCTTGGCTGCAGATGGGTGGCCTTCAAACAAACCTAATTATTTCTGGGTTTGCATGAAATTGATTTCCATGCAAGGATGCTGAGTTGCTGTGTGCATCTCTAATGGCTTTTTTCTCTTCTCTCTCTCTCTCTCTTTCTTTTCCTGTTCTACCTTCTGCTTACCATGAAAACACCTCGACAGATGTCAATCATATTCCAGGTAAGTGTTGCTTTTGCTGAGCTGAAAGGTTGCCCTTTAAGGAATGGTGATGGACAGTTACTAGGGGCAGAAATCTCACCCCGCTTCCTGAGGGCATACAGAGCAAATCATCATACTGGACATTAGAGAGTCTGGATTGCAGAGTCTTTGCTAAAAGGAGGGCTGCATAGTAGCAAAGGTCACAGACTTCCCTCTTCAGAAATTACATTGCATTGGTCAGTTAAAGGGATGCTTTTTGAATGAAAACTACATTAAAAATGGCTACCTGATTGCCTGGCATTGAACAGTGCATCATATATAATTTATTTTTGATCTGTCTGTGTGTAGTCTGGCATACAAAGTTAGTTCAACCATTTTCCTTCTGTTGGAGTCCGTTCCTTTTGCTAGTCCCACTGATAACCTGTTGTGTTTTGTTTCCGCTATCAAAGGGGCTTTTTGTTGTTTTGGTTTAGGTTTTAAAACCCAATGAGTATCTTTCTTGCTGCATGTGAATGTCTCATTAAGACATTAAAACATTAAATTCCTGACAGGGCACAGGTGATCCACGGAAAAGGAAAAATAAGATTGTGTGTTTTGTATGTTTGTTTATTTGGGCAGTTCTCCCAAGAAGAAGTGTTTTACCACAGAGAACTCCATACCTCCCTCCCCGGATTACTCTGTTACTGCCAGAATGGTCTGAGTCCCATAGCTTCAGCCACAAGGGTTAATCAAACTAGACCACCTTATACTGTAGTCCACATCCTGTTGCCACTGATGCTTAGGAAACTAATTTTTACCTCATGCTTAGGCAGCTTCATCTGGTTTATCATTATATGAAATGTAAATGAGAGTTGAGGGAAGCAGCTGGCATTGCCCTGGTTGGAGTGGGATGATGGGAGAGTTAAGACTCTTTTCCTTCTCAGCTTTCTGTATAACTTCTGCTAAATTTGACCTAGATGTGGAATGAGTTCTTCATTCAATTTGCTTCTTTTCTACACTTGGATAATCAGATTTTGTGAAACAGTTCAGAGAGAGACATTGAAGGGTGGCTGCTTGAGTAATTTCCCTGCATATTTGGCTTTTTAGCTTCCCTTCTCAGCCCCCTTTTTGCATCCTGTGCATATCACAGCTGGCAACAGTGAGGATGGAAGGGGCTAAATGGGAAATGTTGCCTGGTATGCCTTGGAAAGAAAGGCTTTGCCAACCATAATGTTGAATCTTTTCAGTGATCCATGGATCTGAACATGTACCTACTCTGCCCCAGGGTGAGATGTCCAGGAGCTCCTGTCTCCTCTCATCATGTCAGGAGGTGACAGGGCACAAACCAAGGACTCAGGGTCCTAAGTCTCTCCACTACGTTCTGAAGCTGTTGGTAGAACTGAGAGAGCATGGCCTTGCTGTGCTTTATCAGTGGGACTCATGATATTATGCCATGAACAAATGTTACATTGAACAACATCAGTGCTGTGTCCCAGGCCTGCACAGCGTGGTGGGGGGGCAATGGCATCACTAGTAGGACTCCAAGCAGAGGTGGCACAACCAGGACAGGTTGATGTTGCTGTTAGACAGGCATCCTGGATCAATCCATCTTTCTGCTCTCTGTAGGGACTCTTCTGCCTCACTGCACTCTTACTCTTGTAATGTATATGCTTGGATGTGCATTTTTTATTCTCCCCACTGCTAATGTCCTTGTTCTTAGGACTGCTGTATGCTTTCTCATCTGGATTTATAGTCACAAGTGAATGCTCTTTTCCATGTGGTCTCGCACTCACCTATCTCTTCTTTCTTACAATTGCCCATAGCTCAGTATTGGGCTTTGTAATTGTTTACTAGGCAGTCTCATCCCTTGTTCAGCTCCCATTGGGGAGGATGCTGGCATTGCTGTGTGACTAGGCAGTGACATGGACCGCCAGGTGGGTTTGGATGTGCACTACCGCTCTGCCAGCTGTGCAAAGGCTTTCTTCTTAGTTGGGCATTTAGCTATTAGTATTGTGAGGGCAGAGCCCTGGCCCCCTGTCAGAGTGGTTGCTTTAGCCATCCGCTGTTTGCAAGACAATTTAGGGATGTGAGGAGCCCATTAATTACCTGAATGTTTTTGAATGTTGAATAGGCTGGCTAGAACTAAGCCCTCAGTAAGGGAAGATAGCTGTAAATAGGCTGGGACGGGCAGCAGTGAGGACTGCAGAGCTCTGCTGGAAGCAGTTTGCTCAAGGTGCAAAGAATCTTGTTCAGAATGAACAGAAATATGTAGTGTGAGCTTTCCCAGGCTGTGAGGTCTCTGCTTGTGAAGAAGGGGTACACCAGCTGCAGAGACTGGTGTGATATGGTCCTATCAAGAGCCAACTGAAGATCCCATCTGACTTATGTCATGAATTAAAGGGATTCTTCAGATATCAGAGGGCAGCAAATGTTATGGCCCCAGTCACAAAATAACAGCGCTCTGTCGTAAGCAGCAAGTCAAGTATTTAGAGCCTTGGAGTTGGGACTGTTGCTGTTTGTACTTCACTGGTTGGCTGACTTGTTTTGTCTTGTAGAGAAGAAATAACTCAGCACTTCAGTTTTCCCTTTGGGGGTTATAACTACAGCCTCACTTCACTTTTAGAACACACTTAGAGATCTTGGGTTGACTATTATGGAGGTTAAGAGCTTTTACTCTTCATGCCAGACTTACCTTTTTGTAGGAGAGATTTTCGTGGGGAGAAGACTAAAAGATGAAGTTCTGAATATTTTCATGTCATCTACCTGGACCTGACTGAGGCATTTGACTCCGTCCCACATGACATCCTGGTCACCAAATTGGAAAATCGTGGTCTTGATGGGTGGAGCACTGTCTGGATAACAAACAGGCTGGATGGTGGCACAATGTCCACATGGAGACCAGTGACAAGTGGCATTCCTCAGGGGTCAGTGCTGGGACCAGTGCTGTTTAACATCTTTGTCAGTGCCATGGACAGAGGAATCAGTGCACCCTCAGCAAGTTTGCAGATGGCACCAAGCTGTGTGGCACAGTCGACTTGCTAGAGGGCAGGGATCCATCCAGAGGGACCTGGACAGGCTGGAGAGGTGGGCCCAGGCCAACCTCATGACATTCAACAAGGCCAAGTATAAGGTCCTGCACCTGGGTAGGCACAATCCCAAGCACAAATCCAGGCTGGGTGGTGAATGGCTGAGAGCAGCCCTGAGGAAAAGGACCTGAGGGTCTGGGGTGATGAAAAGCTCAACATGAGCCTGCA
>VWZE01026363.1:20888-57738 GCA_013396675.1 Eubucco bourcierii
CACTGGCACAGGTTGCCCAGGGAGGTTGTGGCTGCTCCCTCCTTGGAGGTGTTCAAGGCCTGATTGTAGGAGTCCTTGAGTGACCTGTGCTAATGGGAGGTGTCCCTGCCTATGCCAGGGGGTTGGAACTAGATGATCTTTGAGATCTCTTCCAACCTTACCATTCTGTGATTCTCATATTTTCAAGCATTACCATGTTTGTAGCCCTGCATGTGTGAGTATTTCTAGGAACATTCCACATGCAATATCAGAATGCTGCTTCTGCCACAGGGAGAACAAGACAGTAAGGTTTGATCACTGTTTTAGCCTGTAGACGCTTGGATAAATGACTTTCTCTTTGGCTTTTACCTCATCCTCTTCTTCCTTTGATCACTGGGAGTAGGTGCCATGGACCCTGACTTACTGCCCCCAATAATGACAAAACCTGTCCTGGAGTTGTGTAGCAGAAGCAGCAGAGGGAGTGGGAAAGAGAAGCTAGCACAGCTGCTGTGTGTAATTGGATTGGGAGTGAGCCTCCGGCTACAAGAGCAGAACTGCACTCGCGGCTGGCCTCACTGCTGGGGCCCGCTAGGAGCCTCTCGGCTGTCATGCCGATCACGTCTGGATCAAACAAAAATGGCTGCTTCCCCTCCTGTCCTGTTGCCTTGCCCAATTGGAATGAAAAAGTCCTCACGCATGCCAGCAGGCAGGGAATCGTTTCATCCTTCTGGCAAAGCTGGCCTGGCTGGCAGGTGAAAGGTCTGAAGCAGGCCTCAGAATGATTTTCCCTCTTTGTCTGTTCTTCATGTCTCTCAAGGTAAGGGTTCAGTTTCTTCCTCTAAGTGCCATCCTTTGACCCTGATGGAATGCTCTCTTTTTGGCACCTTGAGACTCTTAAGGAGTATTCCTTAGTCTCTGTATTTCAGAACATCTCAAGATGCCTATTTTAAGCAGGATCATGTGGGAAATTAAGGACTTGTCAGCTCTCCTTCCTAACTAGAAAAGGCAGCTGCTGATGGAGCTGGGGTAGGAACTCGGATCTGTTGTGTTTCGTTTTATTGCATCATCAACAGGAAAACAACCAGGTCTGAAGCAGGTTTATATTTCCCTTTTTCAAGAAACTAATCATGAATGTAAAAAGTAGTCAGTGCTGGGACCAGAGCTGTTTAACGTTATTGTCAGTGACATGGACAGAGGAATCAGTGCACCCTAAGCAAGTTTGCAGATGACACCAAGCTGTCTGGTACAGTCGACTTGCTAGAGGGGATCCATCCAGAGGGACCTAGACAGGCAGGCCCAAGCCAACCTCAAGATACTTAGAGGGTTGCAGCAGCTCTACTGTGAGGACAGGCTGAGAAAGTTGGGGCTCTGCGGCCTGGAGAGGAGAAGGCTTCCACAATCTGAAGTGGGCCTACAGGAAGGCTGGGGAGGGACTATTGACAAGGTCTTGCAATGACAGCACAAGGGGCAATGGGTTTGAACTGGCAGAGGGGAGATTTAGACTGGATGTTAGGAGGAAGTTCTTTACAGTGAGGGTGGTGAGACACTGGCACAGGTTGCCCAGGGAGGTTGTGGCTGCTCCCTCCTTGGAGGTGTTCAAGGCCAGGTTGGAGGAGGCCTTGAGTTCCCTGTACTAGTGGGAGGTGTCTCTGCCTGTGGCACCGGGTTGGAACTAGGTGATCTTTGAGGTCCCTTCCAACCTTACCATTCTATGATTCTATGATGGAAAAAACCCCCAAACTGTTTCTTAAGGAATTGCTGATTTTTAGAAAGGGTGTGAAACAACTGACTCCATCACTCATTAGAGTGCTCTTCTCTACAATAGATGACATTTTATTTTTGGAAGAGCTTGCTTGATTTCTTTCTTCAGCTCTGCTGTAAAGGATTTTCATGTATATCCTGAACAGAGGGCATACTGCTCTACTTCAGACCTACATTGCAGCTGGTCCTCTTGTTGCTTGAATGGGTCACTGAGCTTGATACCCAGGAAGAAGTATCCTCTCTGGGCAAACCTGCCCCTGGGGATAGCTGTGCTGCTGCCTGTAAGTGTCTCTTCCCATTCATAAAGGGGTTTTGTGTTAATCATCTGGCAGCATCATTAAAAGGGAAATACTAAGACTATCCACTTCAGCAGAACAATTCAGCAGCATGCATGTGCACACCCCCAGAACATGGGCCCAGTAACATGAGACAAGCTATAATTAATTAGATGGAGTCAATCTTCCCTTTTCACTGCAATCGTTTGTCACTCACACTTGTGTTTTGTGATTTTTTTGTTCCCACCTTCTTATGTTTTGTGGCTTTATTTTTCCATTTGAAGCGCTAAGCACCTGAACCTGGTGCTGGGGATAGAGGATGGGGAACAGTGGGGGTGAGGTTCAAACTGCCTCCAAGGTTTCCTTCATTTTCTCCTCCACCCTGAAAATTGTGGTAAATCCTTAAAGCCAAGAATTGATGTTTAACTACGTTAGTCTTTTGTATCATTGCACACTGAAGCTACTTTTAAAAATGTCCTCTGAATTCCCAAGAATCTGATGTTGGCCTTTGATAGTTCATATAATTAAAACCACTTAATTTTAATATTTTGGTATAGCAAGCAGATGGTTTTAAGCAGTGTAGTTTTTTGAAATGTTCCTCCAAGATCAGGGGAGATTAATATTAATCCTTCAAGTAAATAGCACTGGTTTGGCAGTAGGTTAAAGAAATAGCAAAAGCCCTCCCAGACCTAAATAGGAACAGTCAGTTGTGGCAGGCCTAAATGGTGGTGAGAGAGCAGATTTTATATGTCTATCTGCCCTCAACAATGGATATATTATTTTAATAACAAGCCAGTACTCTGAAGAAGCAGGCCTCTTTCTCTTCCCATTACTGCTGAAAGTCTGAAGAGGCTGGGACTCAAGAGGCTGAGCACGAGCAGATGCTTGTCATTATCTAAGAAGCTTGTTCAGAGCCTTCTTCTGAAGCCAGACACTTGTCCTTACCACCACTCTCATTTGGAGCTCAGGAACAGCAAGCCAACAGATTCCTGACTTGTATATAAAACTCTTTTGCAGGCAAACAAGCTATTTATTCTGAGCTTTTCTGAAACCTTTAGTAGAGCACTTACTACCCACTATTTTTGTCGGACAGTAGTTGTGCCCTGTCACTAGATATGACTAGATTGGTTTATGTGATGGTTTGGGAGTTACCTGCCCCCCCCCTCCACGTTGTAAAATGACCCAGACTAGAACTCAGCTGGCTGGAAGTTAGAAAATGAAGTTCTATTTACAGCTCAGCACAATGTACAAGCAAATATATACACTATAGACAGGAATATTTACAGAAATATACAAGTTAAAGGTAGTACAGAAACACAACTCCCCTCCCAGAAATCAGAGACCCCAGGAGGGGCTCCCAACCANCCGTCTTATCCATATTTGTGTTCTTATACATCTCAACAAGCCTATGAGTGAAGCAGACACCACCATTGTTTGCTTTTCACAACCTATAATATAATTCTTTTCACAAAAATATAAATATTCCAATTAGCCTCAAACCAGCACAGTTTAGAAAAAGCACACGACCCCTTGAGCATTGTGGCTCATGCAGGTTTGTACCAACCTTTTCCCACTTCTACCCTGGCTTGACTTGCAGCCCTGGGTCTTTAATCAGAGCATATCCAAGATTAAAATGAAAGCATGTTTCACCTGAATCTTGGTGATAATGCACAGATCTTCTTACACAATTAACCTGGAACAACGTACCTGTTGGCACAAGCAGTATTATGTATGCATGCATAACTTGCTTTGGGACAAAAGGAGTTTATTTAGCATCTGAGCCTGCTGAAAACTTTGCTGGCCTAGATTATGCCCAAATAGAATGGTGATAAGTGGCCACCCAGTTCTGTCAAAATCTGGTCTACTTTGCAAGTCTCAACAATTCCCACAGTTCCTGCATTGACTTGTTGGATGTCCTATTAGTTTATTGTAGTGATGTCCCATGCCACCTTGAGGTGACTTTGACTTCTAGGACTTGGTTTAGTGTGTTGTCATGTCTTGAAACTGATGTAAAGGTGAGACAGTGATGTCAATTAACATTTAGAGTGTTGATTTTACTGTGATTAATTTAAGGCCTTTGTTACACATGCTGCAAATATCACAGGTTTTAGATCTCAGTGGCTGAAGGCCTTGGTTATTAACATTTTGTTGGAGTTAAATGCACTCTTTATATGCCTCTTTAAATTGCAAGGTAGAAAAACTTTCAGATCAGAAAAGCTGACATATTATTTCATTGTTTAAATTATTATTCTACCTAATAATGAATCTGGCATTCTGTTGGTGTTCTTTTTGTTAAAATAAAGACCTGTGTTGGTGGATAACTTTAGAGAGAATACTGTTCTTTTTTCCCATATCTCCAAGTCTATCCTCCTTTTTCTTCTTGTTTTAAAAAGGAAAAAGTAGCATTTCAGGGTAGGGGCATTGTTTTTTTGTCCATCTCCCTACCTCTTTTGCTAGAAGATCAAGAGATACATGCAGTGCCACAGCTGCTGTTTCAAATCTGTTGAGAAGCAGAGAGAGTTGGAAGTGCTTAGGGAGAGTTTCTCTTGCAGATAAGCCAAGCCAGGGGCCAGGATGCTGGGTGCATTTGAAGATGCACTCACCCCTGAACTGCAAGCAAAAGGCTCCAAGCTGCATTTGATTTATGTGCCCTATCAGGCACAAAACATTAGACTTAGGAGACATAGGCAAAAGAGTCATTGACAGTATTGACATTTTGATGTTGTAATAGCTCCTCTGGGGCTGGTGGAGAGAGAAGACAGTGTTCTTGTGGTGTGATCCAGGGTCTTTAATGCAGGCTCTTGCTTTGAACACTCTCTAGAGGTTTCTCTTGGTCAGTGTCCTCTCTTCTCAACTGAACAAGGCCTCTGCTATCCCCAGCAACTGAGGTGCTATGCCTCTTTCTGTCCCTGTGATGTACAAGAGCTGAGGACTTGGGATCCCAATCTCTCCTAGGGGTCTGATGTCCCCTCTCTGTTTGACAAGCTTCAGCTGGGTGTCACACTACCACTTTCTTTCCTTTTCTCCTTTTTCACCATTTCTGCAGGGTCTTTATGATTCGTGGGTTCTAGCAATTGTAATTTTGTCTTCTCATCTTTTACAATGACTTTCATGTGCTCATTTGTCCAGACCTAAGATTTGCCTATCAACAATGGTGGGGTCAGTGGCCATAAATATATATTATAGTAGCCTTCCAGTATCTGAAGGGGCCTACAGGAAGGCTGGGGAGTGACTGTTGACAAAATCTTGCAATGACAGGACAAGGAGTTTAAACAGAAAGAGGGGAGATTGAAACTGGATGTTAGGAAGAAGCTCTTTGCAGTGAGGGTGGTGAGACACTGGAACAGGTTGCCCAGGGAGGTTGTGGAGCACAGAATCACCCAATGTGATCACACACTGGAGGTGTTCAAGGCCAGGTTGGAGGAGACCTTGAGTGCCCTGTACTAGTGGGAGGTGTCCCTGCCTAAGGTAGGGGGTTGGAACTAGATGATCTTTGATGTCCCTTCCAACCTTACCGTTCTATGATTTTGTGAAATAGAGACACAAATTCAACCCACCCTACTAACACTGAACACTGAACTGATTCAGTGAGCAACACTAAAATGATTCAGTGAAATTATATCTTGTCATTTAGACTAGAAATATGTCCCCTAGTAGAAAATCTGCTGTGTTTATTTATAGTTTAAAAACATCTTGAAACCAACCAAACAAAACCCTACCAAAACACCAAGAGATATGTCATATTCATGATTATTTTTCTAAATCCTCAGTAATCTTCAAGAACATTAAGACATTTGCATTCCTTAGACTGTACAATTATTAATCCCCTTATCTGGCTTGGAAGTTCTCTGTGGGACAAACCTATTCTTGGGATGATCTGGATTTTAGATTTCTATAGCAGACGCAAATGAAAAGTATAAAAGAGGTAGCAATAAACATTCAAACTCAGCATGCTGCTTGTTAAAAAATTTCATTCAGTATCTGAAGCGAGCCTACAGGAAGGCTGGGGAGGGACTATTGACAAGGACTTGCAATGACAGGACAAGGGGCAATGGGTTTAAACTGGCAGAGGGGAGATTGAAACTGGATGTTAGGAGGAAACTCTTTGCAGTGAGGGTGGTGAGACACTGGCACAGGTTGCCCAGGGAGGTTGTGGCTGCTCCCTCCCTGGAGGTGTTCAAGCCCAGCTTGGATGAGGCCTTGAGTGACCTGTACTAGTGGGAGGTGTCCCTGCCTATGGCAGGGAGTTGGAACTGGATGATCCTTGAGGTCCCTTCCAACCTTACCATTCTATGATTCTAATAAGTTTGTTTGACCTCTCAGTCTCAGTGAAATTAAGAAAGTCACAACCATGCTGCATCAATAGACTGACTCAAGAGAGGGTGTGTGTGTGTGCCTGTACCAAAGTCCCTGCCATACTAAGTTCTTTGAGAGGTGGGAGATGTGGAAAAGGGAAGGTGGACAGGGAACTCAATACAAAAGTGTTCACTCATGGCTTTAATGGGTATGCCCTGATTTTTATTAAGTTAGTTCTGTGATATCCTGTGCACAAAGTTAAGCAATGAGTCAGTTGGATGGCTTAATGGATTGAGCATGGATAAATAAATATATATACACACACACCCCTGTATATATAAAGTAGTATCTAAATGGTGATAGTGTGAATGCAGTTGTACAATCAGCATGTTTGAAATACTGGGCTAAAATGAATTTTAATTGAAACAAGCAAGTGTTATGCAGGAAAGAGTTATCAAGCAGAGACTGAAGCAGCCCAAATAATCATCACAGCATCCTCTGCAGAGCTGACAGTGGCTGTAGCTGCTGAGGGCAACTGTACTGCTGTCTGGCTTTACCTTGAGTTATGAAACCAAAAAGTAACTTTGGCTATAGAATCGTAAACTAAACTACTGCCCTCAGAAACTGAATCTCCAATTCTTCCTGGAAAGAACTGGAGTAGTGTTAAAAATAAGCTACATGTAATATTTTTGGTCTTTGCCAGGTCTTGTGTACTGGTCTCTGATTAGTAAGTGTGAGCAATGTTGATTAACTAAAAAGACGTGGTGTTGCCACTGTGTTGAAGAATGAAGGTAGCTCTTTCTTTGTGTGTGTGTGTATGCATTTAGCCCAAATGCTTTGCCTGAAGCAGATGTAGCAGAATCATGGCCTCCCTTTAACTGACCATTGCAGCCTTGAATTGTAAATCTTCAGCTGAGAAGTTATTTCTATAGAAGCTGTTTTTATCTCCAGGCTCCCTGCAGAGCCTTGTTGCAGACCTTGACTTTCCTAGCTGGTTTAACCATACCAGGGTGCAATGCCTCTGGAGTTGCTCCCCAAGGGCTATGATGAATGTGAAACACAGTTCTGCAAATACTAGGAGGATTTTCCCACCTGTAACAGATGCTTTCCTGCTCAGTGTGGAAAGCAGCACCTGTATATCTGTGTACTCTGTGTGCTACACCCATACTTGGTCTAGTTCAAGTATGTGAACTCCAATCCTCTTGGCATTTGACTAGTGTGCATGAACATTGCTGCTGCTTTTCCTGTTTTGTTCCTGTTTTTCTTATTTCTTCTCTCCCTCTCTCTCTTTTTCTAAGGCCTCTCACACCTGATGATGAGTGAACAAGGTAAGTCTTTTGACTTTCTTTTTGTTTTAGTCGCTGATCATGAAAGAGTTTTGTCCCTGTTGCTTTTTTGAGGTGGGCTATGGATGAGAAAAGCAAACTAAGCCTACTGGGTGCCAGACAAGCCATTTGCATTTTTGCCTCTGTGTCCCATGAATGGTGGCTACTTGTCAGCCTGGGACTCAGATGCCCAGAAGGGAGGATAATTCCATGGAGAGTAAAGAGGTATGTTTCCACCTTCCATGCAGCCCAACAACTATTTTATCTTGCCATGTCTTTCTTGTTGCGCTGTCTGTAACGACTCCAACTTCTGACTGGTAAATGTAGACCTCCGTGTTGGTCTTTGTTTTTAAGAGTGCAGTTATTACAAAAAATATGTTAATAGCCCTCATGGCATGATCCTAACTCATTATGAATCCTGAGGAAAATTGCATATAATGGCCTATAAGTCCTGTATCTGCAATTTAAATTTGTCAATATGCAAAGAGCGAAATGAAAAAAAGAACAGGGCTGACCCCAGGCTGGGCTACAAATGGGATCTGGGCCTTTATCAGAGTTCACAGTTTAATATCTCAGTCTGGATTTTGTTGCCAATCTATATATTAGGACATGATGGGATCCCTAGTCCCATTTTGCACTAGAGACAGGTGGAGCAAGAAGGTGGTGAGGAGAGGGATGATTCTCTTTTCTTCTAACAGAGTTAGTGTCTTGTTGACATGGTATCAAGGGTTGGGCCTGGGCTGACCTTTAAATAAGTGGCAGACACTCTCTATTAACCCCTCTCCCTAGCCAAAGAGGAAAAGAAAGTGAAAGGAGGAGAGAGATGTATGAGTTAGAAAAGTGAAAGCACTAATAATAGTTTAAAAAAAAATAATACAAACCCAGTGTCAAACTCAACCCCCTTGATGACATCATCACCACTGATATGGTGTCAGAAGTCCCAGACTCCTGATGGACTTCCCAGACTCCCAGATGAGAACTGGATTCAGGATCTGGGTTCTCAGTCTGGAGTCAGGAACTCCTAGGTTGGCATTGATGGGACAATGGGCAGAGTCCTCAGACACTGGTCATTGAGGAAGAGAGCTTGGCCCTCATGACCCCTCAACTTTATATTCACTATGAGATATATGGAATGGAATACCTAGTTGGTCAGTTTTGGGTCACCTGAACTGTCCACTACTCCCTGCAGGTACAGCCTTTTTTTCTACCCTCAAACATGATACACAAGATTTAGCAGTGACCTTGGTCTTCATTGAGTATTATCACTGCTAGAAGCAAAGTCCTTGAAATCATGCAGTTAATTACAGAAAGTGCAGTTACATAGAAGAGACTGAGATGAAAATCAAAATCGCTGAACAGGATTTGTTCTGTTCTAATTCAAACCACAACATGTGGGTACATGAGGAGAGATAGCAGCACTGGTGGAATGTTCTAGTCTTGCAAACGCAGGTACGTGGTGGAAGTTTTGATGCAAGATGTGTGCGTGTGGTGCACGAGGAAAACCAGTCTGTTTGTGGGGAGAAAAGGCAAGTCCAGCCTCTAGAGGCTTATTAGGCTTTCCTAGACTAGATGTGCACAATAGAAGCATGGCCAGCAGAGCAAGGGAGGTGATTCTGCTCCTTTGCTTGTCAGACCCCATCTGGAGTCCTGTGTGCAGTTCTGGAGCCCCCAGCACAGGAAGGGCATGGAACTGTTTGAGCACGTCCAGAGGAGGCCACGAAGATGCTCAGAGGACTGGAGCAGCTCTACTCTGAGGACAGGCTGAGGGAGTTGGGGCTCTGCAGCCTGGAGAAGAGAAGGCTTGGAGAAGACCTTAGAGTAGCCTTCCAGTATCTGAAGGGGGCCTACAGGAAGGCTGGGGAGGGATCATTTACAAAGTCTTGCAATGACAGGACAAGGGGCAATGGGTTTAAACTGGCAGAGGGGAGATTNTTGAGATCCCTTCCAACCTTACCATTCTATCATTCTATAATAGTGTTTTTGCCATTAAGTGAACATGTATCTGAGGTTAGACAGTCCAAAGAGTTGTTCATATAGAATGTAGTGTCTGTGAAAGCTCAACAGTAATTAGGGGCTTGGTTTATAGACATAGTTTATCTGTATCTCAGTGAAATGTAGAGAGGCTTAAGATTTAATCAGTTTTTGTCTTGTAGTTCAAGGCCAAGAGGTCTGCTCTGAGGTTGTGAAAACTTGGGAAATAATCAGAAGTGAAGTTGGAGCTCACTTTTCAGTTTCTGTACAGTTTAGCATCCCTGCATGGTGGGAAAGATAGGAAAATGGGGCTCTTCATGAATGCATGCCAAGACCCTGGCATTGGATATGTGGAGCACCTGACTAAGATCCTTCTCTGTCCCCACTTCTTATTCATCTGGGCTGTTGGTTTGGAAGTTATGCTTGTTGAAGTAGCATCCAGCAAACAGGTCCATTCAGTGTGTCCTAGTTGCTTAGAGTGCAAATGAGTATGGCAAATCATTGGCAGATGTAGGATGATGGCATTTATGACTGACTAGGACAGGGAATGTATGTTATTGGCACCAGGCTGAATATGAGCCAGCAGTGTGTTCAGGTGGGCAAGAAAGCCAACAGAATCCAGGTTTGTGTTGGGAATAGGATGGCAAGCAGGACCAGGGATGTGGTTGCCCCCCTCTACTCACCATTGGTGAGACCAAACCTTGAATAACCTTCAGTATGGGGTCCTCACTACAAGAAAGACACTGAGGTGCTGGACTGTGTCCAGAGAAGGGCAACAAAGCTGCTGAGGGGTGTGAAGAACACATCTTCTGAGGAGTGGCTGAGGGAACTGTGGTTGTTTAGTCTGGAGAAAGGAAGACTGATGGGGGAAGACCTTATTACTCCCCAGGAGTAGGTTTTACTCCCAGGAGAGGAGGTTTTACTGAGATGGCTTTTGGTCTCTTCTCCCTGATAACAGGTGATAGGATGAGAGCAATTTCCCTCAAGTTGCACTAGTAGAGGTTTATATTAAATATTTGAAGAAACTTCCTCACTGAAAGGGCCATCAAACACTGGAATGGGATCCTCAGAAAGGTGATTGAATCACCATACTTGAAGGTGTTTAAAGGATGATACTAAGGAACATGCTGTAGCACCAGACTTGCTAGAGTTAGATGTTGGTTAGGCTCAATGGCCCTAAAAGTCTTTTCCAAAACCAAAATGGTTCTGATTCTGTCTTTGTAGCAGTCTGTGGTTTAGCACTGGATTATATAAGCAGATGCACTTGGCCATGTAAATTACAAGTTGCAACCCAGTTGGCTTAGGAAGACTTGCATGACCTATTCAGACCTGTATGGTTGTCATCAACCCTTTTATACTCCCTTGCCTAACAAACAAACAAACAAACAAACAAACAAACCCCAAAACCAACCAACCAAACAAAAAAACCACATGAAAACTGTTGGCTTCTGGCAACATTAACCACCCTTATTTATCCTTGATGCATCAGGGAACAGTGACTTCAGTTTTCCTGCCAACCAACTCACAGAGATACCCTTCTGATAAATATTTACTCTAGAAATATATCAAGGATATAAAATATGTAAATGCATATGTGTGAATAAATATGCAATGTCAACACTACATATAAATAGATTAGCTGTGGTAGGTGAAATGTGTTTAGCAAATATATTACTATGAGACTGTAATTTTATTTCTGTCCTGCTCTGTTGTTTCCCCTCCTGTTTGGAATTTGATGTGGAATGAGACATATCACTGGTGTGCTCCTGCATGAGGGTTTGCATTATGTTTGGCTGGATTTGGCTGCTACACAAATATGCTAATTTTCTTGGGTGTTTAAGTATGACTGGTGACATCCATTTCTGTTTTTTTATGCTTCCTCCTTCTTCCTCCTCCATGATGGACATCCTTCTTGTTCCTCCTCTTAACTGGATGCACACCTTCCTGTCAATAGGTAGAAGTAAAGGTAGAGATTGCATTCTTCCTAAGACTTCATTGCTTGTAAAATGTTTGTTTGTTAATGGGCAATTTGTGTTTTTACGGGTGTGGTTCATGCTGGAAATGAATGCTTTTACTTTTAAACATCTTTTAACAATCTTTTGGTTTGTGTTGAATTATGGAAGATATATTTATTAAGGTGAAAGCTTTGAGGCCTGAATAGATGTCGTATTTTCTCTGGTCACACTAAGTACGGCCACGCAGTGTCATGCTGCCTGTGGCTGGTAGGTGATGCTGCAGTGCAAAGGGATCATCAGTTGGGTAGAAGACAGAGCCAGAGGCTAATGACTTGGTACTGCCAAATCTCTTGCACTGGAGTGATGTCACTGGTGGGAATTTTGGCACTGCTGTTGGTGAAAACAAGGCATGGACTTGTCCAGTACTCTTCAGTGATGGAGAGCTTTTGAGCTATTGTTTCTCCCTACCTCTACTTCTCATCCTCTCTGTTAGTGAAAAGGTTTTTTTTCAAAGAGCAATTGAGTTGCAAAAAGCTACAGAGGAAACAATACTGATCAGAGAGGTCCATTCCTTTTGCAGCTCAGGAGAGCACAGGGCATGTAAGGCAGCTCTGGAGCTCCAGCTTGCTCTTCAGGAGTTCAGTTGTCTGGAGCATGCAGAGGGCAGTCATCCATCCCTAATCAAAACTGTCAAAAAAGCAAAATGCTGCAAAACTACCGAGTGAGTCTCCAGTTGGACTGGAAGATTAATTGATAAAATATAAGCACTGCTTGAGGAAAATCCATTTCTTTCTCCTATTTTCCAATGAGATAGAGAGATTAAAAGACTGTACTAGTCTGAGGCTTACTTCTTTTCAACAAATCTGCTACTGAAGAATCTGATCTATTGATCAGCATGATTTGAATGCACTGGAGGATGTTGGGTGTGTTCATGCCAATAAGACATTGAGGCGTGAAATGACTAATTGTACTAGTATTGAATTCAGAAGTATATGAAGGCTTGGACTTCATAGTCATTTTCTTTTGAGACACAAACAGTGATTGCCCCTCCTGTAATACCTGAATTCTGGGGACCAGAATTTATATGTTAACACTTTGTTTGTATGATTCCTCTTCCTGATGCTCTTACTTCTTTTAACAAGTTTGTGTTGTTGGATACTCTTGATGGAGTGTGTCGTGTAATCAATGTAATTTTTTCTGTTTTGAAGTTGAAAAAAAAAAAATTCCAATGATTAATTTCATAGCTTTTCTATTCTATCCAAAGTTGAGTGGTAGAGAATAACACATAGAATGTGCTCAGAACTGTCTACTTAGCAAGAGGTGAACATCAGAACGCTGGGGGAAAAAAGATGAGAACCTAAAACTCTCATCACACCACACCAAATGTTGCTGTGCCTCAGCATCACTGCCAATAATTGAGTTAGCTGATGTATGGCTTAATGTGACTTAAGGGTCAGTGTAGACCAAGGCAAGTTTGTATGGCATGATGTTAGCTCATGTTGCTCTCTTCTTTTCTCTGGTGGTATTTGTGCTGCAGAACAGACTGTGCAGGAGTAGGTAGAAAGTCTTTTCCAAAGCAAAGCTTGCAGTTCAGCCTGTGGGATTCTAATATATAGTTCACAATTAATTTCTGTTCCTATTGTTGTGTCACTGAGTAAAAATATTGTTTCACTTTCCAGCTAGGTGTAGTTTTTAGCACTAGTTGCAGCAAGTCACTTAATCAGAGAATCATCACTCTGTATGAAAAATGGTATTACATTCAGAGGGCTCAAGGAGTCTAATTTTGTACCCACACATGGCCTTCATCTCACAGAGAAGGTGGTACCAGACACCTTAGTGATTGTACCTGGGAAGCTCATATTTTTTGGCATTCTTGTAGCTTCTAGTGAAAAGTGGCAGCAACTCTGTCTCATGCTGTGTATGTGTACAATGGATATCATGTATTTAATTTCATAAAGACTCTTCCCAATGTGTGAAGGTCTGTGACCTTGCATTCATCATCTGAAACAAGTCTTTTGTTAGTTACTTCTACTGTAGTGAATAAAGTTCAGGAGATTTTTAATTTGGGTGGTTTGTTGTTTAGTTTTGGGTTTTTTTGTTTCATTTTTTGGTTGTTGTTGAGGTGGTGTGTTTGGTTTTGGTTTGGTGGTTTTGGGTTTTTTTTTCTGTTTTTTTTTTTTTTTGTGTGTGTGTTTTGATTTTGTTTTTCTTTTGTGTTTTGATTTTGTTTGCTTATAAGTTCCTGGAAAGTGGAAGAAGATGAAGGGTGAGTGTGCTGGGGTAGTGGGTAGAGTAGTAAAGATACAGAGCAGCCCCTTCATACAGCATTTTAACACAAACAATGTATATATACACAGTTCAAGTTTTTATTAGGTGTATGAAACCGCTTGTGTAGATGAGATGAATGTACAATGAGTAGGGAGGACTTTTATTTGGTTTGGCATGAATTGCTGAATACAGCTTTTCTGGGGAGGGACTGACAATTAAGAAACAATTATATGAAGTTTATTTCCCTAACATTCCCCTGCAAGTAAATGATACAAAAGAAGATCATAAATATCCAGCTTTAACTTGCTATTGAACTGGGGTTAATGTGTTGTCACATTTTTCCATATAATTTGTTCTTCCTGACAGCCTTTGTTAAGGGAATGGTAATTTGCCTTTTTGCTACCACTCACCATTCTCTCCTATATGTAGTGAGTTCTGTTTTATCATTACTCTGGCTTTGAAGGGCATTGAACTGTTGAAGCGGGTCCAGAGGAGGCCATGAAGATGCTCAGAGGGCTGCAGCAGCTCTGCTATGAGGACAGGCTGAGAGAGTTGGGGCTCTGCAGCCTGCAGAAGAGAAGGCTTCCAGGAGACCATAGAGTAGCCTTCCAGTATCTGAAGGGGGCCTACAGGAAGGCAGGGAAGGGACTATTGACAAGGTCTTGCAATGCCAGGACAAGGGGCAATGGGTTTGAACTGGCAGAGGGGAGATTGAAACTGGGTGTGAGGAGGAAGTTGTTTGCAGTGAGGGTGGTGAGGCACTGGCACAGATTGCCCAGGGAGGTTATGGCTGCTCCCTCCCTGAAGGTGTTGAAGGCCAGGTTGGAGGACACCTTGAGTGAGCTGTACTAGTGGGAGGTGTCCCTGCCTATGGCAGGGGGTTGGAACTAGATGATCTTTGAGGTCCCTTCCAACCTTACCATTCTGTGATTCTATGATTCTGTTGAAGTTTGTGTCTCTGGAGGAAATTGGCTCTGTTCCTGGTGGGACTCTGTTTTCACTGAACTTAGTCCTGCTTCTTCTTGAAGGCAACTGCAAAATTCACATAGAAATTAGCAAGCTAAGCTTCACTCAAAGAACTGGAAAGTCCAAAATGTCCCCTCTGACGCACAGAATGACAGTCAAGTGTGGCTGATTTCTGGTGTGCACATCTCTGTAGCATCCATGCAGTCTGCAGGCTTCTATTTCTCCTCTAAGGCTCTGGGCTCCTTCGCTCCATCAGTACATGTGTTTGGGATTAAAAATTGTGCAACTGCACACTGGTTTTCTACATGAAGCAGATCTTTTTCCGTTCTTAGAAGGGAAGGAGATTGCTCCCTCCCTGGAGGTGTTCAAGGCCAGGGTGGAGGAGGCCTTGAGTGACCTGTACTAGTGGGAGGTGTCCCTGCCTATGGCAGGGGGTTGGAACTAGATGATCTTAGAGGTCACTTCCAACCTTACCATTCTATGAAAGAATATTCACATTTTGTGCATGGGACATTTTTAAATGTATGTTGTGTACAGCAAAAGCTACTTGTAAATTCCCTGTGTCGTTCTCAGCGTTGCAAGATCACCTTCCTTGGGTCTGACTGCTCTTAACCTAAGTAAATCTTCTAAGTCTTGTAATGTTCAACGTTGCTCTCAGTGAGAAGCGTGAGGTTGTTATTTCTTTGAATTGCTCAATAATATTGACCAGAAGGTAATGGCACAGAAAAAACAAAATAGCATTTGTGGACTCGGACAGAAGGAAATGACTGGACCTGACTGATCTGGAAAATAATTTTGAGTTCTTTTTCACTGCTAATATTATTAGGATTTCACAGCCATGTGAAGAAGTTCATCTGAGTGGTCAAGAGTTTATGCAAACGCTGAAGTGAAACATCAGTAACAAATTAAATAATTTGTACTCTATAAATATCTAATCACACAAGGGGGAAAAAACAACACTACGTTCATCTTGCCAACCTTGGCAGTGGTTTTCAAGCTCTGCTTCGCCTTGTAAAATATATTAATATTTGGGGTTTTAAATCTGACTGTTTTACGGTTTTGGTTTCTACACTTGGAGTCCTTTTAATACTTTTAAAATATGTGTAGTATTGCATTTGTTTTCCTTTTGATGGGAAAATATCTGACATTATTAGAAAGGTGGTGACTTCCACTGTTAACTTTCCTTCTAATGGTTATCTAAAAATACTGGGTTTCATGTTATGGTTAGCAAATACCCAAACTGTAAACCCTCTTTTACAGAATCAAAGCCCTTTGAATGAAGATGTAATTCTTCTGGATTTTTTTTTTTTAAGTGAATTTTTGCTGCTGGCTTTATATTCTATTTAGAGGAGAAACAAATATTTTCTTGTGATTCTTGCAAGCCTAATTAGTGATGACTGATAGTTGATGAATGTAAGATAATGGGGGGACATTACTGCAAGGCATTCATCTTATTTCTTAATATTCCAGAATTGATGACATTTTCTGAACTTTGATGAGTGAAATTACTTACATTTTGAATATCAGCTACTGCAAAGGAATACAAAGGGCTTAGAATAATTTTTTTATACCTCTTCATAATATATTTATGAAGGCAGACAAATGAGTCATTAAACAGTACATTTCTGGTAAATTATTTTTTGCTTGTGCCTATAAGCATGTGTGTTTACAGATAATTGGGTGTGTATAAAATATTTAGTAACACAATATTTCGTAGTTTATAGATAATTAATTTTTTTCTTACATGCTATATTTCAGCTTATTTTAAAACTGTGTCTTTCTAATGTGTGAATAAACAGCTGATTCTTCACTGACTTTCATTTTTATTAAGAAGAATGATTCCCTGGGAGAATTAAAGGTGTCGTGGTTGTGTGTAAACAGGAGCTAAAATATTGTCCTCTTATACTGTGTTATAGTCTTCTGTTTTCAGTGAGGTTCAGCTTTCACTCTGCCCAAAAGAGAATATTTAATTGATATCATTGAAAGGCTTTTTATTTTTCCTCCTTCTTCTTTTATTTCCTTCATTTAAGGCACTCAGTGGTGTGTAGAGATGCAGAGGTAGCAAAACAGGCCTTGTGCTTTATACAAGGCAGACTAATGGCACTTTTGATGGTTTATAGATAATTTATATTTTTCTTACATGCTGTAATTCAGCTTGTTTTAAAACTGTGTCTTTCTAATGTGTGAATAAACAGCTGATTCTTCACTGACTTTCATTTTTATTAAGAAGAATGATTCCCTGGGAGAATTAAAGGTGTCGTGGTTGTGTGTAAACAGGAGCTAAAATATTGTCCTCTTATACTGTGTTATAGTCTTCTGTTTTCAGTGAGGTTCAGCTTTCACTCTGCCCAAAAGAGAATATTTAATTGATATCATTGAAAGGCTTTTTTTTCCCCTCCTCCTCCTTTTATTTCCTTCATTTAAGGCACTCAGTGGTGTGTAGAGATGCAGAGGTAGCAAAACAGGCCTTGTGCTTTATACAAGGCAGACTAATGGCACTTTTGATGGTTTATAGATAATTTATATTTTTCTTACATGCTGTAATTCAGCTTGTTTTAAAACTGTGTCTTTCTAATGTGTGAATAAACAGCTGATTCTTCACTGACTTTCATTTTTATTAAGAAGAATGATTCCCTGGGAGAATTAAAGGTGTCGTGGTTGTGTGTAAACAGGAGCTAAAATATTGTCCTCTTACACTGTGTTATAGTTTTCAGCGAGGTTCAGCTTTCACTCTGCCCAAAAGAGAATATTTAATTGATATCATTGAAAGGCTTTTTTTTCCCCTCCTCCTCCTTTTATTTCCTTCATTTAAGGCACTCAGTGGTGTGTAGAGATGCAGAGGTAGCAAAACAGGCCTTGTGCTTTATACAAGGCAGACTAATGGCACTTTTGATGGTTTATAGATAATTTATATTTTTCTTACATGCTGTAATTCAGCTTGTTTTAAAACTGTGTCTTTCTAATGTGTGAATAAACAGCTGATTCTTCACTGACTTTCATTTTTATTAAGAAGAATGATTCCCTGGGAGAATTAAAGGTGTCGTGGTTGTGTGTAAACAGGAGCTAAAATATTGTCCTCTTACACTGTGTTATAGTTTTCAGCGAGGTTCAGCTTTCACTCTGCCCAAAAGAGAATATTTAATTGATATCATTGAAAGGCTTTTTTTTCCCCTCCTCCTCCTTTTATTTCCTTCATTTAAGGCACTCAGTGGTGTGTAGAGATGCAGAGGTAGCAAAACAGGCCTTGTGCTTTATAAAAGGCAGACTAATAGCACTTTTGATGGACATCTGATTTTTAAAGTGCCGTATCTTTCATTAAAATTTACATGTAAAGTAAGGGCAAGCACAGTGACATGAAAGCTAATGCAAGTTGCACATCTTGACATAATAACAATCACAAGAAACTGGAGATCCCAGATGGCAGTTTGGCCTTTGCCATCCTTTTAATAAGCTACTAACTGCTAATTATTGCACTCTTATGGGCAAGTTAATTTACTGTTGACTCTTAAAGAGACATTGTGCTTTTTCCTGGCATTTGGGTTTTTCAGTTGAGATTTGAGAGCATTTTTTTTCTCTCTGCAGATTGGAGTCCTTCCAACAGACAGTAACAAAGAAGCAGAGGGGAAAACAGAACGTAATAAACAATGTTTTCTTTGATAATAACAGAATATAGGGCTGTGGGTTTTTCTAGGACATGGATTTAGAACTGAAAGGAACACCAGCCTGTATATTATATCCCAGATTTAGGTTTTGTATTTAAAAGAAAGCCCTTACTGCAGTTCATGTTACCCAAAACAATAAACAGAATGCCTTTCCCTTAAATAATTGAAGCTTGAGATTCTGAAAACGAGATCAATGAGAAACAGAGAATCAAAATTATAGGTTCATTTGTTTTGCCAGAGGACACTTGAAGGCAGAATTTCAGTTTACAATTCTGAAAGCTAAAATGTCCGCTGTGTTTTTGGAAGAAACCTTCATTTCAGTGTTACTTACCTGGTTCTCATAATACAAGGGAGGAATGTTACCTGTAAAACAACAATTTTTAAAACTGGGGTTTTTTTTGTTGTGGTTTTTTTTTTTTTGTGGGTTTTTTGTTGTTGTTGTTTTTGTTTTTTCCATCTTCTATTTCAAAGGGACATTTGATAATAAGACCATTCAGGGAGAAGTTTTGATCTAAGAACCATTTAGGAATGAAGGAGCAGCTGCAGTTTAAATGGACTCTAATTCTCACAGTTAATGCTGTTTTGTGAATGCGTGATTCTCTGTGATAACATTTGGGAGGAGTGATGCTGGATAATAGCTTATTTCCTGGGCTTTATGGTAATGCAGCAAAGTGGTGATAATGCTATCAGGAGCTGAAATAGACCCGTCACACACATCAAACAGCCTGCAAAAATAGGAAACCTAGTGAAAGTGGGGAGTTCCCTGCTTCAAGGCTCCTTGTGGCCTTTTGTGGACTAGAGTGATAACGGTACGGTATTGAGCAGTTTAGAAAATAGGTACTGTGTAAGCTGCATCTTACACATTAAGAGCAGCTGCTTAGAAACAGCAGCCTTATTTGCAGTGCTTTACCAGATAGTAAATATTTAGACTGCAGGTTAGAACATAACATGGCATACAAATGGTTGTAAAGCTATGACTGTGACAAAGGTCGTGCTTTCCTGAATTGTCTGATGTAACTCACCCAGTACTGTCTGCATCAGTTATTAAGTCATGTCTAACGGCGGACAGCAGCGTTCTGTGTTTTGATTCTTGGTTTTGACAATGCACCGTTGCTAGCTGCTGATCTGTCTGTGACACCACCTTTCATTTATCTAGCCATGCTCACCTCTTGCATGGAACTAAAGTTGCTTCATTTCCACGTTTGTTTCAAGAGCCTCGATAGGGCACATATCTAAATAGAGATCAATACTGATAGGCTGCGAAGCAGGGCAAGATGATAGAACAAACTACTAGAGAGCAAGGAATCAGGCATTAATCCAGCATTCACAATTTGTAGCATATTCATTTGTTTGTGAAGCCTTTTTGTTTTGAAATTTATGTTTCAGATGCCTTATCGTGCAAGTTAGGGTCCTCTGTGGAGTCCACAGAAATTAAAGGCGTTTTGCATTTGGGAATGTGGTGTTTGTCTCCAAGGATAAAATCCTGAAATTCTCTTCCATTAAGATTTTCTGTGAGACGAAGCCTGTGTGCTAGATGTGCTTTACACACCAAAGAGGTTTCATGTAATGGTATCAAAAGCCATATTCTTCACTGCACTCCGAGGATTTTATTGTGGTATAACTGCTATAGAAGCAGGAAAAAATGCACCGATGTAAAAGAAATAGTGCAGGGAAGAATCTGGCTCTCAGACTGTTCCAACACTAACCTGAGGGTTTCTGGATCGTTCTTACTAAATGATGGCCTTAGTTCTCCTCTTATTAAAGTAGAAGGCTGCAAAGCATTTAGCAGAAATGATCCTTTACCAGCACTGCTTTGTGGGAAAAGGCTTCAAACAGAACTGGTACTTAGAGAATTTGTGTACACAGTTGTCACCGTTAAAAAGTCAGTAGCATTTGCCAAGCAGTACCACACCGTGGTGCCTGAGATATTGCTTTCTCTCCTACAGTAGAGCAAGAAGAATGTATGTAGTATATGTAGGTAAGTGTTTATGATTTGATTCTGTCACTTGCATGCATTTAATCTCAAATCACGTTTTGGCTGGGGAACTGCTTATGGGTCAGATTATTTCTAAAGCAAACCATGATTCCTTTTAATTGACCAAATTGCTTTTACTGAAGTCTTTAAAAAAAGAAACCACAACATTTCAGCATTTGTTCTAAAATCATCTGGCTCTGTGATTATTACTTGTTAGTAGTAGTAGTAATAAAAATGTATAATTTGAATGTTAAAGTAATTGTGTTTTAAAAGGGGATGTGGTCTTATTAGGTATGGTGGAATTGTATTAAACCCACACACCTTTATTCCCCTTAATTGCTGGTGTATTAATAATGACCAGGTTGATGATGAATGTGCTTATCACCAGCTGGGATCAGACAATTACATTTGATTATGTAAAGAGTTAGTTGCTATAAGCCCTGAAATATTAAAACTTGGCTAGAATAAATATCACCAAAGAACCTTTGTCTTTTACATGTGTATTCAGCTGCCGGTTTTCTGAGCTGTTCTTGGTTCACTTGGTAATGTTGGGAATCAAACTGTGAACAGTTATTTTCCAGCCCTGTGAATGTTGATAAAAGGATCTTGTATAGCTGTTGGCTTGTCCTGCAAGGGGAGAGCACATTGCTGCATCACAGCACAGGGATTACAGGCGCTTGCTTAGCTCTGCATTAAAGATGTTGCAAGCTTTTGTAAAAGCCAGGGCAGCACCCAGCATCGCTGCGCATTTGCATTTCCCAGTTCTGACGAAGGGCATACACATTTCAGGCACCAGTGCCTTGCAGGACTGACCAACTCCATTATCCAAATTATACATTTATCACACCATTTTCAACTACACGTTTATTTTGGATAGTCTTACTCCACAGGCAGTCTCAATGTAGTCAGTAGGCATGTGGGGAAAGTTGCTCTCTCTAGTCTTTTTTTTCTCTTAGTTTACTAAATTCCCCAGAATTTGCTTGAGTTCCTAAATATCATTCCTAAAGATCCATTAATTTGTCTTTTCTCTCTGGCTAAATTGCTGAAGAGATCCATGACTTCTGTAATTTGTTTCATAAAGAGCACTTCTTGGCACTGATCATCTTCAGTGCATTGATTTCATCTTTAAAAGAGATTTCTTTTAAGAGAAACCTGTGAACATTTCCTGCCGTCCTGCACTGTATGTCCATAATGGAATGAATGTAATGTGTGGTAGATGTGATTATTGTATGACTTTTCTCTTTGTGCTGGTTCCCTTTGACTTCCCAAATACTAATACCTTTTTTTTCCCTTTAGTGTGTGTGTGTTGGGGGTGGGGAGGGGGAAGAGTAAAGAGCGGAGAGGTCATCTCTGGGTTTCTTTCTTTTCTTTTTCCTCCTAAGGTACTACCCAAACCAGTATAATTTTCTTACTAATTTTCTCCTTCAGATGGTTGCTATCAATCTATTGGGTTAAACTTTGTGCTATTCCATCAGGCAAGTTTGGTAAATGTTGATCAGTGCATGAAATCAGTTCTTAAATGGTTGCAAAATTGCTTTCCTTCAGACTGTTTTGATCACAAGAGCTTTCAAGTGTCAAAGTCATTTGGAAAACTAGATAGATAAAATGTATGAGCACTAAGCTTTTTTCCAGGATAGAATAAATAAAAGTGTTTTCTACTGTATTCTCTGTCTTTGATAATGATTTGTTAAAAGAGAAAAAAAAAAAAAAGCAGGCAATTATGTTAAATATTTACTAGAGTGATTTAGTTGTATAATCTTGTGCTATACATCCCTGTTTAATAGTGAAATCAGCTACTGCTGAAGTAAATGCCATGAAAGTGGTATAGTGCTGTGAAGGTCACTGCCTATACAATGTCAAAGCAATTTATAGAGAATAATGATTTTGGTCGGCTTTCTAGTGTACCAACCTGCCTCCTTTTTGTCTCCTTTGCCAAAAATAACCCAAAAGACATTTATGTCAGGAATCACTTTCTCTCAGACTCTGCTCCCATCTGACTGATTCAGGAGCTAGAAACCTTTTTGCAGATTTTCCTGTTGATGTTCTCAGTGAGTGAACAGTTTCCTTCCTTTCTGGCCTTGAGCTTGTTATGGCTCTGTTTTGCTGGGATTTCCCCTTGACCATTCCCTAGCAGTTCATTTGAAGAGATGCTGAATTACAATCTCTGCTCTTAAGAGCGATTTACTTTTCACCCCTGTGCTATTTTCAGCCCTATCTGCAATTCTCCTGTAAAATACTTTGTGAGCTGCTTGTTTGCCGTCAGCAGTGTACGTATAGCATATTGATATCCCACCAATCTCCAGTCCAGACAAAGGGCTTAGAAAATGCTTGGAGTACATTCCTGAATAGTGTTGTGCTTACTGGTGAGGTGTCAGAAGTGAGATGTGTGTTCTTCAGTCCACAGCTGGCTTGCCCTGCAAATTGTTGGGGCCTTTGTGCCTCTGCAGCAGTGGAGTGAGGGCAAAAGCCTTTCACCACAGCACAAGGAGGCTGCTGCATTGACACAGTGTGTCCTGAAAACAACACATGACTGCACAGCTTTATCATTCAACTTCACATCCATCTAGTAAGAAGGTTAATTATTTGTTTTCCCTGTCTTACAGTTGAATAAGCAGAAGCACAGAAAGATGGAGAGAGCTGGAGGAGAATAGGAAATAAATGCCAGCATTCTCTTGTTCATTGCTGTTTCTGTAAACACCACTGCAATCTGTTTTATAAACCACCAGGTAACTTGCTTGATCTACCAAGGACTCCCCCAACTAGATTCCACATGCTAAAACAATTCTCTAAGAAAATTAAAACTGTATCTGTTGCTAAACATATTCATGGCTGTAGGAATATCAGTGGTGTTTTACAAAGGGAACAACATGTATTTTCTGTGACAGAAACATAGAGGATGAAAATAAAAAACACACACCATAAAGCAAAGGTGCATTAACTATGCTGCACAAGGATTTTGCTAGGAAAGAACATATGAGTGCATGTACACAGAAACAGAGACAGACACACATAATATAATGGAGGGGTACTAATTGATTGTGAGATAATTTTTTGAAAATTAGTATTGCTTATTAATTTTTGATGTTCACCACCAGTTATTGCCCCCACCAGTTATTTTAATAATCATAGAATCATAGAATGGTAAGTTTGGAAGGGACCTCNCTGGACTCTACTGGGCTTGCTGCAACAGTTCCATGTCCTTCCTGTGCTGCGGGCTCCAGAACTTCACACAGTACTTCAGATGGGGTCTGAGAAGAGCAGAGTAAAGTGGCAGAATCCCCTCCCTTGCCCTGCTGCCCACACTGCTCTTGCTGCAGCCCAGCACTCGGTTGCTGTCTGGGTTGCACTCACACTGCAGGCTCATGCTGAGCTTTTCATCAGCTCAGAGCTCCAGGTCCTTTTCCTCAGGACTCCTCTCAACCATTCACCACCCAGCGTGGAGTTGTGCTTGGGATTGTGCCTACCCAGGTGCAGGACTTTGCACTTGACCTTGTTGAATGTCACAAGGTTGGCCTGGGCACACCTCTGCAGCCTGTCCAGCTCTCACTGGATGGCATCCCTACCATCATACTGCATCATTCTTGGATGATGTAGTACTTGCTTCTTTAACATTTTCTTAGCCTTTCCCAGGTTAACAATATTAATTAAAAAAATCCCTAGTGCATTTGAGACACTGACTTGCCACAAAATGGGCAGATTTACTTCCACTGTACATGGAGATTCCACTCTGATAACAGAGTGCTTAAGAGAAGGGGAGGAAACACTGGAAGAGTGAGACTGATTCAGGAGTCTCTTATTGCAAGATTATCTGGCTTTTTACTGACCTGTATATTTGTTACATGGCAGGGCTCTAGTTACAGGCCAGGCCTAGCTTCAGGTGTTCATCTGGCAGCTTCTGAGATGCCACATAAACAGTTGTAAATAGAACCAGTTACTCAATCCAGTCATACAGGAGTTTGATGGTAGGTCTCCAGTCTTCCCAGGGTACAATGCATGAGCCCAATTGGGCAGCAGGCTGTCTTGCCAGCCAACAGAGCACTCTGCTGCTGTTACTACTGCTGTCACAGCTTTAAATGTTTAGAAATGTTAATAGGGATTTTCAGCAGGCCAAACAAAAAGGGTCTGGGGGCAGTTGGCACAGTGGGCATGGGGCAGAGAGAGTCAGTCTCTTTTTCTGTCCTTTCATCCTTCTTCTTGCTGTCAAGTGTTGGCATGGTGGGCAGGGAGGGGAATTACCAATCCTCTTGTTCTGGGAGTTCTTGTTCAGAACACAAAGCTCTGGAGGTTCATATTCACTCCTTTTTAACTTTCCCTACCTTGCTGGCATTATTTCAAAGAAGTATATAATATTTTAAGTACTGAAATGTGCTCTAAGAGCACTTTTCTGGTTATAATTTCTAGTGTATGAGAACTTAAAGTCCGCAAGACATCTTTGTGGTGTATAAAGATGATAATAAAACATACACAAATTAACCAAACCCACAGGTAGTGGGATTGTCTGGCAGCCTCACAGAACAAAAGCCTAACCTTTCTGGATTTGTTTAGGAGTTGTAGTACATTGTGTGCATGTCTCAATTATATTGTCAATAATATAACCATCATAACATAACCTTTAGTCCTTGTCTGCTCTTGTTTCTTCTGGTCCTGTGCGTTACACTTAGGAGAATAAAAAGCTATGGCAGCTTTTCAACAATTCAGTTCTGTGTACAGCTAAATTCTAGTCTTTGCCCAAACATTTCCATGAATTAACTTTCAAACTGTTTCTTAAAAGCCTTTTCAGCCTCTAATAAAATAATGGAAACAATATTAAGAATAATGAATCTGTAGCTATACAGAGTAACAGAACCATGAGCAGTCATCAGTGGTGTTTATTAAACAAAACTCATAGAAGAGATTTGATTGCTTTTGGACTGAGTTAGAAAATTAATGGAATGAAAAGAAGAGAGTGGTTGTGATATATCTAGACTTCAATGTGTTATTGGACAACAAGCCCTATGTAATCTTACTTGAATGAAACAATTAAAATTTGGCTTTAACTTGAAGAGTTTTCTAAAATAAATTTGCAGTACAAAATGCAGCAGCATTTTCATGAACTGGGAGGGCCAGACACATTGGAAGTCACCATCATTTCTGCCTTGTGTTTTTGTCAGTGATCACGATGGGGATAAGAAATGACATAGTACTGAAATGTGTAGATTTGATTAGAATAGGAAGAATTGCAATCATCAGGCAAGATAGAAAACAGGATAGATGTTGCATAAGTGCCATGACATCCTTCATAAAGCATTAGGTGGATAGTTACTCTGCAAACAGATCTGATAATCTGATTGGAGAGGCACTGGAACAGGTTGCCCAGGGAGGTTGTGGCTGCTCCCTCCCTGGAGGTGCTCAAGGCCAGGTTGGAGGAGGCCTTGAGTGACCTGTACTAGTGGGAGGTGTCCCTGCCTATGGCAGGGGGTTGGAACTAGATGATCCTTGAGGTCCCTTCCAACCTTACCATTCTATGATAAGTTGCACCTACACTAAACTGTTAAGAGCCTTAAATACTGTAAGGTAGAGATGTCAAAGAGTTTGTAAGAGTGTTGAAAGGGCTTGATGATTGACGTAATTCCTGGGTTGATTATGAGGGAACAGTGGAAGACCTAGTATGTGTAGCTAGACTTCCTGCTGAACAAGTGGGAAACTGTGAAATAAAGCCATGTCCAAGCACATACAGAGCATAAATGCAGAGAAGAATGAAAAGTTTTCCTTGTGTTGTCTCAGAGGAGTTGCCTGGAAGAGGTACCACTCCATTGTAGAAAGGTATTCTAGGTCCAGTACCAAAAGGTAATATTTTCATGAGAACTATAGCATTAACTTATAGAGTGCTTCACCAAGGGAAAGGTGGGAGCTGCTCAGGTTTGACAATGGCATTGAAAATGAACTAAAGGAAGTTTCTTGGGAGCCAACCTTTCTCTTCTCTTCTTAGCGGACAGAAGATGGCAACTTGGAAGATAGCTTAAGTCTTTTCCCTTCTTCAAAGCTCAGATGTCTTGTAGTAGAGAAGGTAGGTAGATGCAGCCCAGAAAGTCAAACAAGTCCTGGGCAGCATCAAGAGAAGTGTCTCATCAGACCCCACCTGGAGTCCTGTGTGCAGTTGTGGAGCCCCCAGCACAGGAAGGACATGGAACTGTTGGAGTGGGTCCAGAGGAGGCCACAAAGATGCTGAGAGGGCTGCAGCAGCTCTGCTGTGAGGACAGGCTACAAGAGTTGGGGTTCTGCAACCTGGAGAAGAGAAGGCTTCCAGGAGACCTTAGAGTAGCCTTCCAGTATCTGAAGGGGGCCTCCAGGAAGGCTGGGGAGGGACTTTTGACAAGGTCTTGCAATGCCAGGACAAAGGGCAATGGGTTTGAACTGGCAGAGGGGAGATTGAAACCGGATATTAGGAGGAAGCTCTTTGCAGTGAGAGTGGTGAGACACTGGCACAGGTTGCCCAGGGAGGTTGTGGCTGCTCCCTCCCTGGAGGTGTTCAAGGCCAGGCTGGATGAGGCCTTGAGTGAGCTGTACTAGTGGGAGGTGTCCCTGCCTATGGCAGGGGGATGGAACCAGATGATCCTTGAGGTTACTTCCAACCTTACCATTCTATGATTCTATATTCTTCATTTTCCAGAGGATTTTCGTCTGCCTCACATTGAAATCCTCTGTGTGTTTCTCTAGTTGATGTCTGTATCTCCAAGGGAACAGCAATCTCTTGTTGCATTAGCTAGCAATATAAAAATAGTCCACAAAATGTTTTCATAAAGGGTACTGGATGGTTTGCCATAACTACATTAGTGCTAATGCATGGTCAGATCTCTTTTTCTTTATCCATGTGTTAATTCTGTTCTTCAGTCTCTCCATCTCTTCTAGCTTAATTACCTTCCCCAGACTAGAGGCTGCTGCTGCTGCTGCCTTTTGGCTTCATTACCAGCTTTCATTTTCATTAAGAACCTTGTGCTAATGGACTGTTATAAAACAGTGTCATCACTGGCAGGTGTTGCCAAATGACTCTCAGCATGATGGCATTTCTGTGCAATGGAGCAAACAGTCTGGACACTGGATTTGTGGAGCATCCAAGGGCTTGGGGTACAGGCAAAGAGAGAAAAGTTTGGCAGATCAACACAAAGATGCCCTCAAATGTTCACGTGAACCATAATGGAAAAAGAGCACTACAAGCATTGGGCTTGTTACAGTGCCTCCAATAGTGCCAGCATCTGCTCAGGTTCTAAATGACATAGAATGGTAAGGTTGGAAGGGACTTCAAAGATCATCTAGTTCCAACCCCCTGCCATAGGCAGGGACACCTCCCACTAGTACAGCTCACTCAAGGCCTTGTCCAGCCTGGGCTTGAACACCTCCGGGGAGGGAGCAACCACAACCTCCCTGGGCAACCTGTGCCAGTGTCTCACCACCCTCACTGCAAACAATTTCCTCCTAACATCCAGTCTAAATCTCCCCTCTGCCAGTTCAAACCCATTGCCCCTTGTCCTGTCATTTCAAGACCTTGTCAATAGTCCCTCCCCAGCCTTTCTGTGGGCACCCTTGAGATACTGGAAGGCTACTCTAAGGTCTCCTGGAAGCCTTCTCTTCTCCAGGCTGCAGAGCCCCAACTCTCTCAACCTGTCCTCATAGCAGAGCTGCTGCAGCCCTCTCAGCATCTTGATGGCCTCCTCTGGACCCACTCCAACACTTCTATGTCCTTCCTGTTCTGGATGCTCCAGAACTGCACACAGTACTCCAGGTGGGGTCTGAGGAGAGAAGAGTAAAGTAGCAGAATCCCCTCCCTTGCCCTGCTGCCCACACTGCTCTTGCTGCAGCCCAGCACACAGTTGCTGTCTGGGCTGCACTCACACTGCAGGCTCATGTTGAGCTTTTCATCAACCCAGACTCCAAGGTCCTTTTCCTCAGGTCTGCTCTCAGCCATTCACCACCCAGCCTGGATTTGTGCTTGGATTGTGCCTACCCAGGTGCAGGACCTTACACCTGGCCTTGTTGAATTTCATGAGGTTGGCCTGGGCACAGCTCTGCAGCCTGTCCAGGTCCCTCTGGATGGATCCCTGCCCTCTAGCAAGTCAACTGTGCCACACAGCTTGGTGACATCTGCACACTTGCTGAGGGTGCACTGATTCCTCTGTCCACGGTACTGGCAATTAAACAGCAGTGGTTCCAGCACTGACCCCTGAGGGATGCCACTTGGCACTGGTCTCCAGGTGGACATTGTGCCCTTGATCACCACTGTCTGTGTGACACCATCCAGCAAGTTCCTTATCCATCCTTATCACATAATAGTTTTCCAAACATCTCTGTAGTAGTGGTGGAGCCCATATCAGAAACACTAATCCTTGTAGTCTTCCGGTTTAGAAGGAAATGGAAATCTGAATATTGCCTCACTGACTGAGTGAAGTCATAGATCAAATTAAACCTTGTGGCTAATGTAATCCAGCATTAGTTATGGAAATTCCTAATCCTGCTGCAGAGATGTTGGTCATAGTTGCCTTATTGTGCTCTCTGCACCATTCAGAGTTGTTGGAGCAAGTATTTCTCAAGAAAGAGCAAGGACATCCTGTATTGTCCTTCAAGGAGCTAATTTTCCCAGTCTGAATAACTAGGAACATGTTCTGGAAGAATACTGTCCGATTTTCACTCTTAGGAGGACAATAAGAATGTTTCAGCACTGAGGAACTGCAATAAAGAGTCATTATTCTTTGCTGATCTAAAGTCCCTTAACTTTTGTTTTGTCTCTCAAAAGACCACAAAAGCTCCCCAGTTATGTACCAAAGGAAGTACTGAGTGTGGAGGCATGATGGCTACACTTGCAGATAAGCATTTTGCATTTCTTTTCTTCCTGCCTTTGGATTTGTTTAAGCAGTTAGTCTGCAGCTCTTGCTGGAGGAGAGTACTGTCCATACTGACACGCAGCACAAGACCAAATCCACTACTTCTGTCTTAAGCAGAACTTTTGGAGACTTTGTGGCTGATGAGATTTTTGTGTTGCTTACTGTGCCACATTATTCTCTCCTTCAAAGAGTGGGCTCTGAGAAGACTCTTCAGAGGAGGGAAAATGTGTTTCATTGGGGTGTTTGGGTGATGTGGTGAAGGGAGAGGACCTCCTGGAGAGTGCAGTGGGGCTGAGAGAAGATAATCTACATAGGCAGGGGCTTTGCAAAATGCAGCTGTGGGAGAATTCTGACAGTAGCAGAGAGATAGATTGCAGAGGCAGTGGAAAGAGAGACTTTCTCCTATGGGCTCTGTTAGGTCTGTGCACAGTGTGCTGCAACCTAGAAGATTACAAAACTCTGTGATGAAAGTGGGGGTGAGGAGAAGAAAAGGCCCCCAGCAAAGGCAAGATAGGTAAATTTAAACTTTTTTTTTTTTCTTTTCCCTCATTTGTTCTATATCTTTTCATTTTCTCTGTCTTAAAAAGATAACTGCCTTAGTTCTGAGTACAAAACACTCGTGGTCCTGCTTATGACACACAAAGCCTCAGCTGATATACCTTTAAGTTACTTACTTTGCTCTCCTTAGACCCCACCTGGAGTCCTGTGTGCAGTTGTGGAGCCCCCAGCACAGGAAGGACATGGAAGTGTTGGAGCGGGTCCAGAGGAGGCCATGAGGATGACCAGAGGGCTGGAGCAGCTCTGCTCTGAGGACAGGCTGAGAGAGTTGGGGCTCTGCAGCCTGGAGAAGAGAAGGCTTCCAGGAGACCTTAAAGCAGCCTTCTGAAGGGGGCCCACAGGAAGGCTGGGGAGGGACTATTGACAAAGTCTTGTAATGACAGGACAAGGGGCAATGGGTTTGAACTGGCAGAGGGGAGATTGAAACTGGATGTTAGGAGGAAGTTGTTTACAGTGAGGGTGGTGAGACACTGGCGCAGGTTGCCCAGGGAGGTTGTGGATGCTCCCTCCCTGGAGGTGTTCAAGACCAGGTTGGAAGAGGCCTTGAGTGAGCTGTACTAGTGGGAGGTGTCCCTGCCTATGGCAGGGGATTGGAACTAGATGATCCTTGAGGTCCCTTCCAACCTTACCATTCTATGACTCTGTAAGTTCTGACCACATCAGAATCTCTTAACAACTTGAATGAGACTATTGGAGTGAGTACAGTGTCTGCATACTGATGTAATCACTTGAGTGCCATCCCTGCACGTGAGAACATTTGACTACAGATTCTGCTGGTTGTGTATGAGTCCTGATCTTTGCAGCATTGAATAATGCCAGATTTCTCGTCACCTGAGGGCTCCTTTGGACCTGCAGTTGCTTGACTTCCCTTCTACTTTTAACCCTGTTGTGTCATCAATTTCTAAGCTGAAGTGATTGCAACCAAAGGCTCTTCCATCTTTTAAATTAAGCAAATCTCATGGGAAATTTCGGTGTTTTGGAGTAAAAGGAAATTGCTCCTGGTTAGAAGTAAGGATAATGTAAATAGGTATAAATCTGTGTCTCCTTTTCTCCAGTAATTCTGTCTAGGTCACATTGTTGAGCTTTGCCAGTACATGCTTAGCTATGACCCTGTGTTTCTTCTGTGTCTTTTCCTTGTACTTGTATAGATGTTTTGTATGTCTGGAGGATTCCACTTGTAAGTGATCAAAGTTAAATGTGTGCAGAAACTGCAGCTCAAATCACTTCAAAGTGGATTAGGCTAAGTAATTAGAAGACTTCACTGGAGAATAATCTTACAGTGAACAGCAGGTGGTTTGGGGCAGAACATAGGTTGCTGTAACCTGATAAGACACAAGGAAAGGTGTTAAGGAGCATTCTACTGGTAAATGTTATTTATTAACACTGTTGCTTTTATGTTCTATCATTTTTTATTTATTTATTTTTTATTTATTAAATTTCTGTTAGGTTTCTTAGTGCTGGGAAGAATTTTATGCTAGGAAGCTACTCATAGAATCACGGAATCATAGAATGGTAAGGTTGGAAGGGACCTCAAGGATCATCTAGTTCCAACCCCCTGCCATAGGCAGGGACACCTCCCACTAGTACAGGGCACTCAAGACCTCCTCCAACCTGCCCTTGAACACCTCCAGGGAGGGAGCAACCACAACCTCCCTGGGCAACCTGTGCCAGTGCCTCACCACCCTCACTGCAAAGAGCTTCCTCCTAACATCCAGTTTCAATCTCCCTTCTACCAGTTCAAACCCATTTGCCCTTGTCCTGTCATTGCAAGACCTTGTCAATAATCCCTCCCCAGCCTTCCTGTAGGCCCCCTTCAGATACTGGAAGGCTTCTCTAAGGTCTCCTGGAAGCCTTCTCTTCTCCAGGCTGCAGAGCCCCAACTCTCTCATCCTGTCCTTGTAGCAGAGCTACTGCAGTCCTCTGAGCATCCTTGTGGCCTCCTCTGGATCCGCTCCAACACTTCCATGTCCTTCCTATGCTGGGGGTTCCAAAACTATACTCAGTCCAGATGAGTTCTTTATCCTGATCTTGGCTTCTTGTTCAGGTTAGAGCAGCAGGAAAGTGAGAGTTCAGCATTCCTGACGTTCTCCACCTGTAAAACAGATTTCTTTGCCAGTGTTGGTGTGTGTGGTCCTCCAATTGCTGTGTGAGTTGGGAATGATTAGTGTCTTGTCTTCCATGGCGGGGAAGAAGAAAATTTCTTTGGGGATTAAGAGCATGGGACGGGGTAAACCCCAGATATCCTTGGCTATTTTGGCTATTAATACTATATGTATGGCAATTTTAATTATTCATCAGGAATGGGATAGAATTTGGCCTAATAGACATCCTGACATTCTATGATTCTACGATTCAGGACATGGTTTAGTGGTCATGGTAGTGTTGGGCTGATGGTTGGACTTGATGATCTTAGAGGTCTACTCCAAACTTAATGATTCAGGATATTGTTTAGTGGTCATGGTAGTGTTGGGCTGATGGTTGGACTTGATGATCTTAGAGATCTTCATGGTTTAGTGGTCAAGGTATTGTTGGGCTGATGGTTGGACTTGATGATCTTAGAGGTCTGCTCCAAACTTAATGATTTTATGATGCAGGGCATGGTTTGATGGTTATGGTGGTCTTAGTTGGACTCCATAATCTTAGAGGTCCTTTCTAACTGAAGCAATGCTTTGATTCTGTGATTCAGGACACGAATGAGTGGTCATGGTACTGTTGGTGTGGTGGTTGGACTTGATGATCTTCAAGGTCTTTTCCAGCCAAAGTATTTGTATGATTGTATGGATGTATGTATAAAATGAGCTCTGTAATGGGTAGAGCCATTATTTCACAGAATCACTGTGGCTGGGAAAAACCTCTAAGATCATCAAGTCCAACCATCATCTGTCTCTAGAAGGTGATTTACTTGTTATTACTGGGCTGTGACTCAGGCCTTTCCTTCTGAAGGGATAAATCATTCCTAGCAGAGTAAATATCACATGGAGATGTATCAGTGACTCCAGAAAAAAGTTGCCCTTTAACAGCTTTCTCGTAACATTTCCCTTGCAGCGCTTGGGTAGATGCAGTGACAGAATAAAGGGAGCATGTATCCCCTTCTTCTGCCCCTCTTCATCACAGCCTGTCAGTCTCACCTCGGGGCCATTGCATCTTGAAGGGAATGACTCAGCCCGCTGGCAGAGCAGATAATGCCAAGCCAAAAGGAGATTGGTCAGCATATAAATCTCAGGTCTCGGGACAGGAGCTGACTGGAACATCACTGTGTAATCACAGAGGCCATGGTCTGTGGTTGAGTACATCAGGACAACTTTCTTGGAGTTCAGGAGACAAATGCTAATTAATGCTGAAGAAGAATCTTCTTGATAGATGAATGGAGATAGGAGCAGACAGAGCAGGGAACATGGGAAGGTCACAAGGTGGAAGGCCACAACTACTATTGAACCTTATGCTTAGGTTGTGAGCCAACAGAAATGATCTGTCTCAACATTCTTGCCTGTACCCCCCTCACTGCTGTAATAACATTTGGTTCTTTTATGGCAGTGGACTTATATGGAAGGATCTGAGTAGGTCAGTGAATGGAAAATGGCATCTGTACATTTCTTCGTCTTCCATCACTGTGAATACAGTTATCTTGGCTGACAATGACAGATTACTTTTTCCTCCTGACAGCAAAATGTAGTGGTGGATTTTAGCCCTGCTGTATACAGGAAAGGACAAGCATTCTCAGTGCAAGGCCTTGCTTCTTCCCCTTTCAGAGATGCTCAGGCACTGCTTGGCTGACCATTTCTCGTTTTGTTTTTTACATCTCTGAAAAAGCCAGGATAGGCCTGTTGAATGTAAGCACACCATTTCTTTCCTCTGAAATCTGCAGAAATGACCAACCAAAGGCATATCAATAAGCATCTATAGATGTGTTGTTGAAATACATGAATAGGTGCTGTGGTGATTGTGATGGTTTGGGAGCTACCTGCCACCCCACGCTATGAAAATCACCCAGACTAGACTCAGCCAGCTGGAAGGACTGAAGCTCTATTTGCACCTTAGCACAATATCCAAGCAGAGATATACACAATAGACAGGAAGAGTTGCAGACATATACAAGTTAAAGGAAACAGAGAAACACAATCCCCCTCCCAGAAATCAGAGTCCCCAGGAGGGGCTCCCAACCACCCTTCCACCTTTTTCCCACCCCTCTACCTTACCCCAGGGTCTGCCTTATGTGCAAGGTGAGTTTGGAGGAGGAGGGGTTAGAAACAGAGTGGTTAGTTAGGTTAGCAGAGAGACCAGAAGACACACACCAGCTAGAGAGTGAGAGACTCTCTTATCTAGTTTTGTGTTCTTGTTCTTACACATCACAGCAAGCCTATGAGTGAAATAGATATCATCCCTGTTTGCTTTTCACAGCCTATAATCTAATTAATTTCATAAAAATATTCCAATTAATCTCAAACCAGCACAGTGATGGACATTGCTGCAAAGCTTCAAAGCTGTTATGTACACAGGTCTTGGTATGTCTTTCAAGGTGCAGACCGAAACAGGAACACATAAAGCTTGAGGGCAATGTAAATATGTTAAGCTAAATACAATGGAGGTGTTAGTTTAGTGACATCCTCAATGAGATTGAGCATCAGTGGGATTTTGCAGGGAGAAGGGAGAAATGAGGAGTTGTGGGAAAATGCTGCTAAATTGCTCTCCAGGGAAGAGAGACTTTCTTGATTTACCATCAAGGAGAAAGGCTTTCCTTGAGTGTGAATGCTGCCACACAGCTCTTCAGGTGACACAAGTGTTGTGAGAGGATAAAAGAAGTCAGAGAAATCTATTGTCTGTACTTCAGTTTCTAAAACCAGGAAAACATGCTAGGTGTATTATTAAACAACTTTCCTAACAGCGAATTAAGTTTAGTGCCAAAATGTTGCAGGTACAGCAAATGGGAAAATAACTTGAATGTAGAGATGTTTTACATAGATGTATGTCCAAAACTACCCCTTTTTTTGGGACTGCAGGGCAGAGTCTAGAAGAAATAGTAGACCTGGATACTGTCTCTCCAAAATGTGCTGTCCTTGGAGCTCAGTGGTGGTTTTTAGATTGTGCAGCTCCAGCAATTTCAGCTGAGTAGTTTCTAGAATTGTCTGTTACATCTTCTGCTTTCAGAATTCCTCAAAAGTCGTGATACTGGAGGCTTGCAGCACAAGACAGTGAAAGGGGAGAGTGAGTGATACTGCTGCAGAAGAATCATGAGGTTCACCATCTGTGCATGCAGCCCAGACAGCCAAACGAGTCCTGGACTGCATCAAGAGATGCGTGGCCAGCAGGGCAAGGGAGGGGATTCTGCCCCTTTGCTCTGCTCTCCTCAGACCCCATCTGGAGTCCTGTGTGCAGTTCTGGAGCCCCCAGCACAGGAAGGACATGGAAGTGTTGGAGCGGGTCCAGAGGAGGCCACCAAGATGCTCAGAGGGCTACAGCAACTCTGCTGTGAGGACAGGCTGAGAGAGTTGGGGCTCTGCAGCCTGGAGAAGAGAAGGCTTCCAGGAGCCCTTAGAGTAGCCTTCCAGTATCTGAAGGGGACCTCCAGGAAGGCTGGGGAGGGACTATTGACAAGGTCTTGCAATGACAGGACAAGGGGCAATGGGTTTGAACTGGCAGAGGGGAGATTTAGACTGGATGTTAGGAGGAAGTTGTTTGCAGTGAGGGTGGTGAGACACTGGCACAGGTTGCCCAGGGAGGTTGTGGCTGCTCCCTCCCTGGAGGTGTTCAAGGCCAGGTTGGAGGAGGCCTTGAGTGAGCTGTACTAGTGGGAGGTGTCCCTGCCTGTGGCAGGGGGATGGAACTAGATGATCCTTGAGGTCCCTCCCAACCTTACCATTCTATGATACTATGAACATTTCTCTTATCTTTCAAACTGGTCATGATGGCCCAGCTGAATTAGTGAGGCATGTATATTTTTTCCTGTTTCCTCTCTTGTGATACAACTTAGATGTTCCTCTCCCTGTCTTCCTCCATTTCCGGCACTGCTGGTACAAGAGCATTTACCTGACCAGTTCTTGTGCTTGGAGCAACCTTAAGTGTTTCAATTTCCCATTTCCTTTCATCACTCTTTAGCTGTTGTATTTTATTACTCAAAACTTTTCTTTAAAGCAGATGTGGTATGAAAGAGAAGACAAAGTTTTGTTGCGTTGATAAAATCTTAGACACCATCTCCACCTTTTACACTTTTTGGTAAGAATCCAGGAAAAGCAGAACCATTTAATAAGTAAGCTAGATACTGAATTCCTTTTGTAAAGAGAAATGTGAATCATAGGAGTTAAGGATCTGTGAAACTACCTCCATCCATCTCCTGCCAGTGCCCTACTACTTTGTATGGCATAAAATGAAAATTGTAGTGTACTTTAAAATATCCTTTCTGCTGGTGTAGGTATCATGTGAAGGAGTGCTTCTGTGTGTGTATGTGTGCAACACCCCCCATGTTAGCAGCTGTTCATCTGGTAGTGAAGTATTCACTGGGAGTTGCTGCTGCTGTTCCCATTTTATTAGCTTTTGTCAAGTAGTTCTGCTTTTACTACGGGCAGCAGGGTTTGTAGCAGCAATATTTCTCACAGTGTCAGAGAAAAAAAAAATCAGGCTAATAACAGACTCACTGGTAATGCAAATTGCAATAGGGAAGCAATCTCATTTTGAAGAAGTCCTGTTTGGGAATGTCACATCTCCTGTTTGAGAAGTAACCTGTGGAATTTGATACACTTTGTGCTCACCGGGAAGTTAATGTGATTTGTCTTAAGTGATGAAGTTGGAAGGAAGGAGAGCTCTTATTTCAGTGACTCTGGAATCATAGAATGGTAAGGTTGGAAGGGACCTCAAAGATCACCTAGTTCCAACCCCCTACCATAGGCAGAGACACCTCCCACTAGTACAGGTCACTCAAGGCCTCCTCCAACCTGGCCTTGAACACCTCCTTGAAGGGAGCAGCCACAACCTCCCTGGGCAACCTGTGCCAGTGTCTCACCACCCTCACT
>VWZE01026363.1:64771-75774 GCA_013396675.1 Eubucco bourcierii
CCTGAAAATAGTTTCTAAGACCTTTGAGATTCTCGGCCACAGGTGCTCCAGAAAGGATGTCAGGTTTGGTCTCCTGGTGTCCTTGGTCTGGTGGAGTCGCTACAGAAGAAGCTTGCCCATGTCTTGCAGCTTGAGATGAGGGCCACAAGAATGAATCAGAGGACTGCAGCAGCTCTACTATGAGGACAGGCTGAGACAGTTGGGACTCTGCAGCCTGGAGAAGAGAAGGCTTCCAGGAGACCTTAGAGTAGCCTTCCAGTATCTGAGGGGGGCCTACAGGAAGGCTGTGGAGGGACTATTGACAAGGTCTTGCAATGACAGGACAAGGGGCAATGGGTTTGAACTGGCAGAGGGGAGATTTAGACTGGATGTTAGGAGGAAGTTGTTTGCAGTGAGGATGGTGAGGCACTGGCACAGGTTGCCCAGGGAGGTTGTGGCTGCTCCCTTCAAGGAGGTGTTCAAGGCCAGGCTGGAGGAGGCCTTGAGTGCTCTGTACTAGTGGGAGGTGTCCCTGCCTATGGCAGGGGGTTGGAACTAGATGATCCTTGAGGTCCCTTCTAACCTCACCATTCTATGATTCTATGAGGAGGCATTGCAGTTAAGCCAGCTTTGTATGTGGTCAACATGCAGAGGGCAAACCAGCAGCCAATGCATTAACTGAGAGCAAATTCATTCAGATATAAAAAAACCCATTAATGATCACTGTCGAGAGCCTATGAGGGACCACCTGCCTAGAATAAGCATTTACCATATGGTGCATTTGGAAGTTAATATTGATTCTCATTATTTTAAACGATTACAAACATTGCAGGTATTTTGTAATAATCTCTATTGTCTAATTAGAACACTCTCAAAACTAGCTCATTCTGCCTGCTAATGAATATTGATTTGAACAGCTGAGTTTGCCTTGTATGAGTGATGGGAATGTGCTAGCTGACACTTCATAGTCTCTTTTGTTGACTGATTAATCCTGGGAGAAGAGGCTAGAGGTGGCTGAGTAGATGTTCTGATTCACCCAGAGGTCTGATTAGCCTTGCCAGGAGGACCTAAAGTTTTCACTGGAATTTTCCAGCTAAGGAAAGCATTGATATAATTAGGATTTTTTTTTCCTTTAGTGGGGAATTGTAAAGAGACGTAAAAAATAGTGAAAAATAGTGGAAAGTCATTATAGGAAAAAAAAAAAAAAGTTAAGGCATTGCAATAATACTTACATAGGAACAAGTTTGTTATCCCTGGCACAGTTATTTCTTCCTTTGCTGGTACACAATCATTTCTTGGAACTACTGGAGAAACCTTGTGGCTAAATAGCCCTGGTGAAGGCCATTAACAGAAGTAATGGAAATACTTCCCTTCTTTTTTGTGATTTATAGTACTTATGACAATATGGATTGAAATGACCAGCAGACTGAAAGGAAAGCTTAAAGGTTACTGGAGAAATTTTTTTTTTTTTGTAAAAAATTAAATGGGTAAATATGTGAAAGATGTTGGAGTAATCTGAAGAGACTCCTTTAACTATTTCCCCTTATGTAAGTTTGCTGTCTTAATGCAGGCAATTTCCTTCCATGAATAAGGTGATACCTGAATTTTCAGCATGTACTGTGAGCCCTTTGAATTTTTGGCCTCTTCAATTCATGAGGAATTAGAAATGCAGCTTTCTTATATCTTATAAAGATTTCTGACAAAGGTGGATACAGATGACTATTGGTGTTTGTGGGCTTCTGAGATTTCAGCATGAAAATTCAATTCAGGTAGGGACATCATTTGGTGTGATGGTTTGGGAGCTGTCTGCCTCCCCACACTATGAAAAATCCCCCAGACTACACTCAGCTGGCTGGAAGTTAAGGACTGAAGCTCTATTTACAACTCAGCACAATGTACAAGCAGAGATATACACTATAGACAGGAATAGTTACAGAGATATGCAAGTTAAAGGTAATACAGAAACACAATCCCCCTCCCAGAAATCAGTCTCCAGGAGGGGCTCCCAACCACCCTGCCACCTTCTTCCCACCCCTATACCTTACCCCAGAGTCTGGCTTACACACAAGGTGAGTCTGGAGGATCAACAAGGGATTTAGAAGCAGAGTTGTTTGTTAGGTTACTCAGCAGAAAGGGCAGAAGACACATAAGCCTATGAGTGAAATAGTCATCATTATTGTTTTCTTTTCACAGCCTGTAATCTTTTTCATTAAAATATTCCAATTAACCTCAGAGCAGCACATTTTGTTACAGCCTTTCTTTCTCTATATGCTTATGTATTTAATTATTATGGTATCAGAAAGTATCACACAGTATCACAGTATCACCAAGGCTGGAAGAGACCTCAAAGATCATCAAGTCCAACCCGATACCACAGACCTCCAGAAGTGACCTCAAGTAGTGTAGACTTTTAAGTTGTTGGTTCCTTATTGTTGCGATAGGAAGACTCAGGAAAATGTTGGCCCACTGCTGAGTGAGTTGGGTGCCCTGGTGACAGGGGATACAGAGAAGGCAGAGCTACTGAATACCTTCTTTGCTTTGGTCTTTTGCTGCTAAGACCAGCCCTCAGAATCCTTTAGCCAGGAGGCAAAAGAGCAAGTCTGGAGGTTGGAAGACTCTCCTTTGGTCAAGGAGGGCTGGGTTAGAGATCATCTATTAAAGCTGGACACCAACAAATCCATGGGCTCTCAAGGGATGCACCCATGAGTGCTGAGCGTGCTGACAGGTGTTACTGCTAAGATGCTCTCCATCACTTTTGGAAGTTCATGGAGAGCAGGAAAGGTGTCTGAGATCTGCAGGAAAGCCAGTGTCCCTCCAGTCTATCCAAAGGGCAAGAAGGAGGACCCCAGAAACTGCAGGCCAGCCAGCCTCACCTCTGTCCCTGGAAAGGTGATAGAGCAGCTTATTCTGGACATCTCTGAGCATGTGGAGGAAAAGAAGATTATTGGAAGTAGTCAGCATGGATTCATGGGGGGCCTTTTATGATGGTGTGACTGGTAGGTTGATGAGGGGAGATCAGTGGATGTCATCTACCTCAACTTCAGCAGGGCTTCTGACACTGTCACAAGTAACCTTAAGAAGTGTGAGTTAGATGAGTGGAGAGTGGAGTGGATTGAGAACAAGATGAATTGTGGAGATCAAAGGTGCAGAGCCTAGTTGGAGCCCTTGGTAAACATTTATGGAGGAATGTGTATTCCGCAGGGAAAAACTAAGTATGAAGTTGCCTCATATCAGGTGAAACAGAGTATGGAAGTGAATCTTATACTCCAGTAAAAACAGAAGAGAGGTTCATTTGCTTTGCCAGTTTGCTTCTCAGAGAAAAGCCTAGAGAATTGCCAGTGTACTGGGACATCTAATGTCTGTAGCTGTTAGGCATAAGGCTGCACCGAGAGCCAAGAATCTGTTTGCTGCCCAAAGCTGATTTACCAAAGGTAAAAAAAGATGAGGACGTGGCACCAAATTTTTGATGTCTCCTGTGTTTTACACTGTTCAGTAGTAACTGAAGTAGAATCATAGAATCACAGAATGGTAAGGTTGGAAGGGACCTCAAAGATTTTCTAGTTCCAACCCCCTGCCATAGGCAGGGACACCTCCCGCTAGCACAGGTCACTCAAGGCCTTGTCCAGCCTGGCCTTGAACACCTCCTTGAAGGGAGCAGCCACAAGCTCCCTGGGCAACCTGTGCCAGTGTCTCACCACCCTCACTGCAAACAACTTCCTCCTAACATCCAGTCTAAATCTCCCCTCTGCCAGTTCAAACCCATTGCCCCTTGTCCTGTCATTGCAAGACCTTGTCAATAGTCTCTCCCCAGCCTTCCTGTAGGCCCCCTTCAGATGCTGGAAGGCTACAAAGAGTTATGTGAATCTCAAAGATGTGGGTTTAAATCTAGCAATGTTATCTGATAAGGAAGAAAAGGAAAATACAGCTTACTTCTTGGTTGGTGTAAAAGTTTTAGTTGTACTTTTAGGGGTTTTCATTAATGGAACAGGGCTAGGCAGTTGCTTAGAGAGAGTTTGAAGGACCTGAAGAATGGAAGATTTTATCTCAGTCCTAGAAAGCAGAAGAACCTGGTAAGCTGCAGAAAGGTTGAAACTCAATTTGATAACCTCACTTTCTGAACAAACAGCCCTCTTCCTGTGGTGTGTGATGTTGGTACATTTATCAGACCAGATGCTGTAGGATGTTGCTGACATGTTACGGTGTCATTCATCTTCAGGCAGTTACTTCAGTCCAGACTAGCTCATTAGGAAATAGAGGATGGTTCATGGTAATGGATATGTGGTGACATCCTTTTAGGTTCATGATAATTGTAAAGGGTTTCAGTTCTTATTTTTGAACTGCAACTTAATTACTGGGTTTTTTTGGGGGTTTTTTTTCAGGCTTCTTGGCAAACCTGACTGAAGGGCCAGGTTAAATCTTCACATAGTTTTAAATTTTCAGTTTATAGTTACATCCAGACTGCAGTAATTCATATAGTGCAAATTCCATAATATTGTGTATAGAGCTGCACAAAACTTAATAGCTAAACCTGCTCTGGACATTCTACATCTTTTGCCTCTTTTTGCAGGAGGGATCACTTGTTCTGAAAAACTAACTACCAAAATCAGGACTTCAGCTTGGAGATTGATACAGATTTGTCCTGAAGCTGGGAAAGCATAAATGGGTTTTGTCTATTATTTGGAGTTGCTGCATAGATGGAAGCTACCCAAGGCTTTTTATTTAGGTAATTTTAAGTTGACTTAATATAGCAATTTCAGGGAATTTCCTTTCTGTTTTAATCAGGACTGTTGTCAGGAAATCCCCAGGCTGATTTTTGCAAAGTGTGGAGGATTTCAGCTGTGTAGGTGGAAAACATGATCCTTTCTTTTTCTGTGGCTTCAAAAATATGAGTCTTGTTTCAGAACAAGAGAAGTGATAAAACTGACACTTGGTTATTCTCCACATTGTTTTAATGACTGTAATGATTCTCCTGTTAATTAAAAGCATTATAGTTGAAAGCTCCAAATCTTACACTGTCACCAAGTCCTAAATGATAAATAGCTAGTTCATAAGCTCAGCAGCCCCAATCTGCAGTCCTGTGTGCAGTTCTGGAGCCCCCAGCACAGGAAGGAGATGGAACTGTTGGAGTGAGTCCAGAGGAGGCCACTAAGATGTTCAGAGGGCTGCAGCAGCTCTCCTATGAGGACAGGCTGAGAGAGTTTGGGCTCTGCAGCCTGGAGAAGAGAAGGCTTCCAGGAGACCTTAGAGTAGCCTTCCAGTATCTGAAGGGGGCCTACAGGAAGACTGGGGAGGGACTATTGACAAGGTCTTGTAATGACAGGACAAGGGGCAATGGGTTTGAACTGGCAGAGGGGAGATTGAAACTGGATGTTAGGAGGAAGCTCTTTGCAGTGAGAGTGGTGAGACACTGGCACAGGTTGCCCAGGGAGTTTGTGGCTGCTCCCTCCCTGGAGGTGTTGAAGGAGGCCTTGAGTGACCTGTACTAGTGGGAGGTGTCCCTGCCTATGGGAGGGGGTTGGAACTAGATGAGCTTTGAGGTCCCTTCCAACCTTACCATTCTATGATTCTATGTTAAGAAATATATCTTAAGAAAACATCAGACAGTGGTTTAAAGTCTGGACTGGCAGTGAGAATATGACTCTTAGGGCCAGAGAATTCTGTTGTTCTCTTTTGGATGTGAGTGTGATGCTAGGTTTTTCTTGTGCTGTGAGCTGGATGAAAGGACAGTGAAAACCACTGGTGTGAATGTGCCTAGTAGGGGAAATGTGCAAAAGCTTTTCTTCTCCTTAGTGGATTCCATTGATAAAAATTCATGTGATACAGTGTAGTTTTAGCTTTCTTTCAGGGTGTGGAACCCTGAAAGCTAAAAACCCAGACAGTTAAGAACACTTGCTAAGCTGCTCTTTGGAGTTAGATGAAAAACCATACAAGGTGCTTGGAGCTGGTGGCTCCATAGAGGCAAAGAGATTTCCAGATCCATGATCTGGACAGGACCCACTGTGAAGTGAAGCTGACCCTAATCTTTGTGGAGGTAGATCCTCAGACCAAAAAAACCCAGCAAATATACCACGTTTGTGTGCAGGCACATTGTGTGCCAGGCAAGAGGGATGTGGCTCCCTCTTCTGACATGGCTGATGGCTTTATTAAAAAACTACATAAGAAATATGAGAAATCTGGAGAAAATGTTTGCTCGTGGGCCAGCACTTTCATTGTTGCAAGACAAAATATGACTGTGGAAGTCACTGGCAGTGTAAAATACAACCTTCCTCCCAGCAGCACTGCTTGGGAGTATTCTCTTGCTCAGGACATGTAACTATGGGACAGCACCTAGTAGCAAATGTGGGCACACATCTGATGCTGTTTGTGGGTGTGTAATACCCCTTCATTTGGCTTTGGCTTCCGAGAAACAATCCTCCTCATCAACTTGTCAACCTCTTCAGTCTTCCTTTATGTTCCTTTGTTATTTAACTAAAAGCTAGAATAGAATGTCTGTGAAAATAAGATCAGAATCAGAAAAGGCTGCAAGTTAATGCCTCTCATACTTATCCCCCAAATCCGAAATCAGAGGATCTCTGTCTGTCTCTGGTGCAGATTTGGTTTCAATTCTGGTCATTAACAAACCCCTGTTGCAGAGTTTGTTGTGGTGTGAGACCTTGATAAACAAGGACATGTTTGAAATTTGTTCCAAGAAGAGAGGTATGAATGGCTTGTTTTGGGTGAGGGGCAAAAAGTGGGCTTTGATGGAGCAGGGCTGTTGCAGGGGGGTCCTACCAGAGGTACCAGTGTAGCAATTTATCCATGTAAAGGCTCCCGGCATGGGCAGGGGGGCCAACCTGCCCTGGCAATGGGGCCAGGGGCAAGCTTGGCTCCACACATCTGTGGCTCCATTTCAGTGCTGCTTTGCTAGCCACAGACTTGTGCAAAACATTCAGCTCAAAGGGGGAAATGAGTGTCATGGGGACTGTTTTCTTTATGGGGAAAGACTCGGTTGGATGGAGCAGGCAATAAAGATGTTAATGTATTTGCTCAGCGCATAACACATATATTTCAGCTCCCTGGATGGGGTCTTTATTTCTGAGGTGAATGACTGAGAAACAATTAACTCATAGCTTCCAGGGGGGATTGGGAAAGTACAAGGTTTTCTGGAAGGTGCAGCGTTCCATTTTTAAGATCTAATGTTAACTTTTTGGGATGTGACTCTGGCTGGGTGAATAAAAAGCTTTGCTTTCATGGACAGAGATTTCCCCCTACCTGAACTGTTGAGCTTATGGGTATAGCACTCAGTAATAACTGTCATGGTTTATGTTTACTCTCACAATTGTAACCTGTCCAACATTACTCTGACCTTGAAATTCAACCTTTATTATGTTGTTGTATTTATGTGAATTAGGCACTAGTAGTCTGGTCTGTGATGAACTAAAGTGGAGATGGATTGGAACCTCTCTGTCTAGACCTACTTAAAAGTGTAGCCTCTATCCCCTGCTGATTGCATCCTTTCCCTCCTGAGAGGGGCAGAGGTTCCAAACCTACTCCTAAGAGAGCAGGCTAAGAGTTGTCCAAATTGTACAGACATTACATATGAATCATAGAATCACAGAATCATAGAATGGTAAGGTTGGAAGGGACCTCAATGATCATCTAGTTCCAACCCCCTGCCATAGGCAGGGACGCCTCCCACTAGTACAGGTTACTCAAGACCTCATCCAATCTGGCCTTGAACACATCCAGGGAGGGAGCATCCACAACCTCCCTGGGCAACCTGTGCCAGTGCCTCACCACTCTCACTGTAAAGAACTTCCTCCTATTGTCCCTTGTCCTGTCATTACAAGACCTTGTCAATAGTCCCTCCCCAGCCTTCCTGTGGGACCCCTTCAGATACTGGAAGGCTACTCTAAGGTGTCCTGGAAACCTTCTCTTCTCCAGGCTGCAGAGCCCCAACTCTCTCATCCTGTCCTTATAGCAGAGCTGCTCCAGCCCTCTGATCACCTTTGTGGCCTCCTCTGGACTCACTCCAACAGTTCCATGTCCTTCCTGTGCTGGGGGCTCCAGAACTGCACACAGGACTCCAGTACAATATGCCTTGCTTGTTATTGGAGAAAATGATGTATCATCCTGTAGGACTATCCTGTAGTTCCCCCCTGCCTTCTCTCTGTTATTGACATATTGTTGCAAGTTGATTTCTGAAGAAGTTGAAACTGTGAGTCTGTACTGAAGTAATTGCAGCTGCTGTGCTCTGCTGCACTTAACACAGGAATCTGGGGAGGGTCTCATGTGATGCCAGAGGACTGTTTCTGTGCCTGCAGTGAAAAATGTAGAAAATATTGTAGGTGAGGATTGAGAATGAAGGATAGAGGTATGTCTGGTTAAGAATGTCAAAGGATCCAACTCACATTGGTTTGTCTCAGCATCCTGAAAATATAGTATAATAGCTTGATCATGTGCTGCCTAGACTGACTCTTGCTGCAAGGCAAGGCTCAGGACAACTGGTGACTGACAGGTGCTGTCTGGAGCAGGCATTCATCATGTATGGGAGGGTTACTGGAGCTGCAAAAGGGATTGTCCTCATTTTGGCTGATTTGTTGTGTGGGAGGACAACCACAGCCTGGACTTGTGGAGCGTTCTATACTAAGGCAAAGTTTGGGGGTTATAAGTCTCTTGGCTAAGGTTATATGGGTATTTAAGAGGTTCTCTCAGACTAAGATGAGAGTTGGAGCTTGTTGGGATTGGGCACTGGAACTGGGGTTGTTTTTTTGCTTTTAGACTTATTAAGAGCGGGAACTGCAGGTGTCAGGGCTCTGAGTGTACTAATATGCCTTAATGGGCCTGATGAGCCTCACCCGGGGCTTACACCTGGGAGCCTTGGAGATCTATTTAAGCTCAGCCAGGTGGGTTCAATCTTTGAGTTATGTCAGAGAAAGAGGAGTGGAGGAGTTTAAAAGTTGTTTGGATGATGACCTTAGAGACATAGCTGAACAGGTGTGTGCTGGGAGATGTTGAGCTGTAATTGGGCTCAGTGGTCTTAAACCTTTTTTCCAAACAGGTGATTCCATGATTTTTAGCTTAGTTACAGCCATGCTAGTGCTCAGACACAGAGCCCTGTGATCTAAGCATTAGCTTGCAGACTGCTTTTCTGCTTTGACTACCTGGCTTGTTTTTTGCCCAGTCTCATCACTGTGGCTGTCCTTGGCAATTGCCAGACCTCAACCTAGCTCTGACTTAAGAATTGACTTCCCAGTTTGGCTGTGGAAATGCCTCATCACCACGATACTACTTTACGATCTGTGGTCTCGATTGGATGTGGCCACCATTTCCAGGTATGTCTTGTTTGTTTATGGTGGGGTGAGCTCTGAGCAGCAATGCTCTGGTCTTGTTGCTCATGTTATTCCCCTCAATTCTCACCCCTTGGGTAATGGTTGTCCTGCAGAGGTCCCTGACACAGTTAAGCTCTCCAGGAATCCTTGGTTTACTGTTAAAATCGCTGTATTTTGATTTGCTGAGGCTAAAGCTGGAATTGTGGTTTATAGAAGGCAGCATTTAGGCTTGAGAGCTTGGGTTGGTGGTTTTTTTTTTGTTTGGTTTGGGTTTTTTATTTTTTGGGGTTTTTTGGTGTGTTTTGTTTTGGAACTACAAATACCATTACAGACTGTTGTAATGCCCAGGCTATAGTGAGGAAAGTGCTCTGGAGGACTATTTACAAGGTCCTGCAATGACAGGACAAGGGGCAATGGGCTTAAACTGGCAGAGGGGAGATTTAGACTGGATGTTAGGAGGAAGTTCTTTACAGTAAGGGTGGTGAGGCACTGGAACAGGTTGCCCAGGGAGGTTGTGGCTGCTCCCTCCCTGGATGTGTTCAAGGCCAGATTGGATGAGGCCTTGAGTAACCTGTACTAGTGGGAGGTGTCCCTGCCTATGGCAGGGGGTTGGAACTAGATGATCCTTGAGGTCCCTTCCAACCTTACCATTCTATGATTCTATGACCTGTGTGTTCCTTTTTTAAAAGAGCTATGCAGAGTGTTTTGGTATTTTAGTCTGAAGGGTTCCCTAGCTAAGAAACTGATTCTTTGGATATCTGCCAAAGTTATTTTTTTTTTTTTTTAAGAAAAAATTATGATTTAGATTCTAGCTTGACTTTAAACTTGAGGTCAGAAAATGTTATTAGGCTAGGTCAATCATTCTCATGTTTATTTTTTGTGTACCTAGGGTAAGATATCTTGACTTCTGAGCTCCTTCCTTGCTGCTGTAGTTGCTTGCTAAAGAAGAATTAAGGAACTGAAGTATGACTTAGATTTTGCTATCAGTTTGCTATAGGACCATAAATAACTTTTCTCTCAGTGTTGTGAATTTTTGCTCTTCGGGTAGCAAAGTAGAGGGATGGTAGATGTCACTTCTGTGTTCGTACTGCCCCTCTGCCTAGAGAAATGGAGATTATTGTGGGCAGCTCTAAGAGCTGCTGTGATATATGTAAGAGAAGAATGAAGTAGTGGTAAGGAACTGTTAATATTGCTGCTATATTGCTGCGGAGACCTCCACTCTAAGGATCTGACTATAATAAACCAATTTGTTTTATGGTACTGGATGTGGGCCAGAACTGTGTTGGCTACTGTGATAAAAAAAGGTAAGAATACATAACTGGCTGCTGCATTGGTTAGTCCTATCTGTTTGAGCATCTGTCTTACTGTTTAATCCTACCTGGAGCAAAAAAGATCTGTCTGAGCTGGACAGAGTTAGGGTAGGAGGAGGAGTGGGCTGTATTTGGCTTATCCACAGCAGATTAATCTGTTTCCTCCTTGCATCGGTATGTTTGGTCTTCATGCTGTAAGCAGAACTTGAACATCTATCTGTACACATGCAATTTCCCAACAAAACAATTGAGTGAGTCTTACATACCACTATGGAGACTGAAAACATATCAAATGCTTCACTGGCCTTTGCTGCTTATTAAATGGGAGGCAGCAGCCACTTTTTGCTTGCTTTTTTTTTACAGGTTTTTCTTTTTTTTGGTTGTTGTCTTTTATTTTGTGTGG
>VWZE01026363.1:76969-88938 GCA_013396675.1 Eubucco bourcierii
TGGTGGTGTGGGTGGGTTTTGGGGTTTTTTTTGGTGGTGTGGGTGGGTTTTGGGGTTTTTTTTGGTGGTGTGGGTGGGTTTTGGGGTTTTTTTTGGTGGGGTTGTTTTATATGCATTGATGGCTGAGAGGGCCTGCGTGAGGAGCAGGAAGGTCTAATCCAAAGTTTGTCCCTGAATCTCCAATTGTTTCCACCTGGCTGCTGGTTAGTAAGGTTGTGGTTATGGTAAAGATTGATCTAGATCCTGTGTTAAAGGAGAAGTGATGTGCAACAGGTAATTCTTTCATCTGTTTGGGAGCTGCTCCTCCAACAAGGGAGCTCCACTGGAAACATTGTTTTGCCCCTGCTTCTGTTTATTCTGGCTAGTGCTGCCCTAGTGGCACTTTTGTGTGGGATGAAGAGTTTACTTCTGAGGATGAGTCCTTGATCTTGCTGGTGTCCTGCTCAGCTGTTCTTGCAGAAATGCCTCTGTATCTCACTCTCCCTCAAGTGACCCATGTCACCACACAATGCTTACAGGAAGCTTGCCTGTACATTCACAGTGAGCCTTCCAGTTCAGGTGGGAATGGCTCAGTAGCAGTGATTTTCCTGACCTGCCAGTTACAAGTTCTGTTGTACACTGTCGCCCTGCATTTAAGCCTCTTGCCTGAGATAAGCTTTTGGTTTTCTTGTGCTAGAAAGACTGTTGTGATGGTGCCATTTGGGCTCCAGAAAGACAAGTCTAGAACTCATTTTCATCATGAGTGAAACAAAGTTGGTATGTATCAATCTCACTCCTAGTTCTTGTTGATTTTTTAAAAATTTTTTTGTCCCAAACTGTCTCTTTGTTTAAAAGCACAGTAACTATACAACCAGTGTGGCTTTCTGCTCTCAGATGAATTATGACCAAGTGTTTGGCATGTGGAAACAAAGTGTTGTCCATAAATCATCTTTGTGTACCTTCATCTCTAGAATAAATTTTCAGCGTGTTTCAGTTGCTATAGACATACTTGGTTTCTGTTCATCCTTACCTACTCTTACATATATATATATATCTTTGATAATGCTTTCCTGTGAATACAGACTGAGAGAGTTGGGGCTGTTCACTCTGGAGAAGGGAAGGCTCTGAGGAGACCTTTTTGTGGCCTTCCAGTGTCTGAAGGGGGCTTCCAGGAAAGCAGGTGAGGAACCTTCTAGGGTGTCCGGTAGTGATAGGACTAGGGGGAATGGAGCAAAACTAGAAGTGGGTAGATTCAGATTGGATGTTAGGAAGAAATTCTTCACCATGAAGGGGATGAGACACTAGAACAGGTTGCCCAGTCAGGTAGTGGCTGGGTGGTGAATGGCTGGAGGGCAGCCCTGAGGAAAATGACCTGGGGGTCTGGGTTGATGAAAAGCTCAACATGAGCCTGCAGTGTGAGTACAGCCCAGACAGCAACCGAGTGCTGGGCTGCAGCAAGAGTAGCGTGGGCAGCAGGGCAAGGGAGGGGATTCTGCCCCTTTGCTCTGCTCTCCTCACACCCCACATGGAGTCCTGTGTGCAGTTCTGGAGCCCCCAGCACAGGAAGGACATGGAAGTGTTGGAGTGGGTCCAGAGGAGGCCACGAAGATGCTCAGAGGGCTGCAGCAGCTCTGCTGTGAGGACAGGCTACAAGAGTTTGGGCTCTGCAGCCTGGAGAAGAGAAGGCTTCCAGGAGACCTTAGAGTAGCCTTCCAGTATCTGAAGGGGGCCTACAGGAAGGCTGGGGAGGGACTATTGAGAAGGTCTTGTAATGCCAGGACAAGGGGCAATGGGTTTGAACTGGCAGAGGGGAGATTGAAACTGGATGTTAGGAGGAAGTTGTTTGCGAGGAGGGTGGTGAGACACTGGCACAGGTTGCCCAGGGAGGTTGTGGCTGCTCCCTGCCTGGAGGGGTTCAAGGCCAGGTTGTAGGAGGCCTTGAGTGACCTGTGCAAGTGGGAGATGTCCCTGCCTATGTCAGGGGGTTGAAATTAGATGATCTTTGAGGTCTCTTCCAACCTTACCATTCTATGATTCTGTCCCTGGAGGTCTTTAAGGCCAGGCTAGATGGGGCTCTGAGCAACCAGCTCTAGTGTGAGGCCATGTCAGGGGGGTTGGAGCTAGATAATCCTTGTGGTCTCTTCCAGCCCTGACAATTCTATGTTTGTCTATAATTGGTTTTGTGTCTTTCCAGAATTGATATGGGTTAAGGTCTCAGAGAAGTGCCAGTGGGATTTGTACGAGTTGAGAACTCCAAGTCCAGTAGTCATGGGTAGTCAATGTGAAGGGAAAGCAAATGAGGAGTTACCTTTTTACTTTTTGGATTTTAGAGATGGTGCCTCTCTGAAAGGCCTATGTGAGCAGACTGTATCACCTAAATTTGAAATTCAGCAGTGAAATTCTCTGAAAAGAGAGGAACAAAATGATTTGGTTACCTTTTACTGCACAGAATAAGATAGCAATAGTTAATGGAGAAGAAGCCTACATTGTGCTGCTTCTTGGAAGATCACTCAAGATAAATGCTATTCATTTGGCATTCCAGTTTTGAAAGAATTGTGTGAGAGAATGGCAGAAAGAATGTGGAGAGAATCTGAAAATGAGATAGTCCTGACTCCTGCAGAACTGGCTGAATGGGAGCGATAAGAGAAAGGAATGGGCTACCTGCCTGTATTGAATTGCCTATGTGAAAAACTAAAGAAAGCAAGCTAGATGTCCTTGATAAAATCAAGATTGGCAACTTCCAGAGCCAGGTTTTGTTTCTTAATGTTTGTAGCTTAACACAGCTGAAGAGGTTTTTGAAATACACCTGTGTTTAAAGTTTGATTTTGCTTTTACAGTTGTTTGGTTATTTCTGAATTAAATGGAATTAAGCAGTGAAGACTTCAAACTGATGACAGCTACAGAAGGGTTGCAACAGGGTCCCATAGAGCTAGAAGCACCTCCCTGACCATCTGCCTTCTTCCAGACACTTGTTATTCAGTCACGCTTTAATTTCAGAGAGTTTGGGATCTTAAATTAAAAACCAAGAGTAGTGTTCTTGGGCCAGGAAAATGGTCATGGAAATGTCGTGAGAAGTATGTTTGAGAGGTTCTTGGAGAGCTTCTCAGGGAAGTGTCCTACAGAAATCTAAACACTCTTTCCTTTTCAAACAAATCTTACATTTCCATCACAGTACTGAACTAGAATTTAGTTTCTAGTCATAAGGTCTTGGTGAACCTCTTAGGCTTTGTGTGAAGTGTGAGGTTGCAGAGAATGGCAGCTAAGTGAGTCTCTTTTATAAGCAAGTGGTAGAATTTCTCATGAAGAGTGATTTAATGATGTGGTAAGGCATAGGTTTAGGAGTGGAATGAGACAACATAGTGGACAGAGAAAAATCATAGAATGGTAATGTTGGAAGGGACTTCAAGGATCATCTAGTCCCAACCCCCTGCCATAGGCAGGGACACCTCTCACTAGCACAGGTCACTCAAGACCTCCTCCAACCTGGCCTTGAACACCTCCAGGGAGGGAGCAGCCACAACCTCCCTGGGCAACCTGTGCCAGTGCCTCACCACCATCACTGTAAAGAACTTTCTCCTAACAAAATGAAGCTGTGAGAGAATAAAAAACACACTGCAGCCAATACATGCAAAGATCCTCTGTGTTTTGCAGTGAGGAAAAGTCGGAGTGAAGTGGGAATGGAAGTGAAATAGAAGCATGAGTATTTATACACTTGCTAACTAGAAAGCTGAGTGATCTTATAATTGTTTATAGTTATTGTTTGCTTCACTTTAATTGAAGTGACTCAAGGTGCGTAGGTGTAGGCCTTTTCACATGGGAATTAATTTGAACTAGTAGATATTCTTAGCACTGAATTACAGGTCAGTACATGAACAGGAGAGGAAGGTTCTTGGCTCTCACTCTGTAAGGAAGTGCAACTTAATGAGTACAACTAGGACTGAGGGTGCCACTGGCCCTTCTGAAGAAGGGAATGAGAAATGTGGAGAGATTCAAGACAACTGCTGAAAGCAGCATCAAACCTGCAGCATCATTGTAGCATGACCAGTGAACCTTCTCTGGGATTTTTTTTTGTGTGGTGGCTGAGCAATCACACTTCTAGCCTTGGTTCCTGGGTTATGTGGATGATTTATTCTTCTGAGCTTCAGGGCTAATGTGATTCACAAAATATAGCCATTTGAAAATGGTAAAAATGTAAATATCTGATTCAGTTACTTGGCTAGTGAGGAGGCAGTAGGCAACTATGATAGGTTTTGGAGCAGAGCACAGAATCCCAACACTTTTTATTTTGTTTTGGCTCCTATGTGCTTTTGGATCCACAAGAGACAAGATCTTGTGACCAGCAGAACTGGGGACATTGATGGACTTGTATGCTACAACCTCACCTTAATTATCCTTGGGCATGGGAGTTCCATAAAATATTTGAGATAAAACAATTGTGTAACCAATTCTCTTCCCTTTTCTGTCTTGGCTGTTTGGGGACCAAAAAGAAAAAGGAATGAACTGAGTGGAAGAGAATACAGTCACATTCTGGTCAAAAATAAAAATGCTTTAAGTTAACAAGTAGATATTTAGTTCCTTGGGAACTTTGAATATTTCAGTTGCCATAACAACACACTGAGGCTATGGCATATTTTACTTCACATGCTTTTAAAGGACTTTATGAGCCATGACCAGAAAATTCCATCAGGATTAAAAGGAAACAAAACTGAAAACACACAGTTATTAGGTTGCTGGTAGCCTGCAGCTTATGTAAAACCTAGGAAATGGAGAGTATGTTCTCTGTGCTCCAATGGAAGTGGACACACTGAAAAGCACACAAATGATATTTTGTTGTGCTGGTAATGCTGTTGCCCATAGAATCTGCTAGAGGAAAGCAACCTCATTTGTGGGAAAATTTGCCTCTTTGTCCTGACTCAAAAAATGAACTGCAGAAAAATGTTCATAGCTACCTAAATCTGAATTATTTTTGGCTTTCATCTCACTATGAAATTGTGCTGGTTTGAGTGTAGGACCTCTAATCATCCTGCCATCTGGACCAGAGTGAAAACTTCCTATGCTGGCTGTTGGGTGACAGCTACCACTGTGGACAGGTAGAACGTGTTAGAACAGCAGTCTAGGCATTGTGTGCCCCATACCTTGAAGCAGAATTTGTACTCTTGCAGTAATAAAACTGCCTTGCTCCCCATCTTATGTGAATTTGTGTAACTCAGATTCTGCCTTGATTTCACCAACAAAAAAGAGTTTTCCTAGACCTTCTGTTTGAGATGGTGATCTTGAGCACCAACAAAATGATTCCTGGATGTGCCTACAGCCTGTCTGAAAGAACCACTTCCAGAAGAATGGGACTGCCTGGCTCTTGTGACCAATGGTTGGACTTAAAATGATTCAGTTTAGTGGTTGACACTGTTTGTCTTCCCTCTGTTTACCTGCTTAGGCCTACCACGACAGTAAAGGAGTGGGAGAGTTGTCCTGCCTCACTGCCTCTGGCTCACCCAACCAGAACCTGCTGTGTTGATTCTGCTGTGTCACTCGTGCTCCTGCTGCTGCCAGTACAGGAGAACTCAAAACACTTTTTGAGACTGTGCTGGTTTGAGACTAATTGGAATATTTTAATGGAGAAAATTAGATTATAGACTGTGAAAGTAAAACAGTGGTGATGTCTACTTCACTCATAGGCTTGCTGAGATGGATAAGGCTAGAACACAAAACATAGATAAGAGCCTTGGGCTCAGTCTCAGGGTGTCTAGCTTCTTGCCTTCTCTCTGTTAACCTGACTAACCACTCTGTTTCTAACCCCCCTGGCCAATCCTCCAAACCCACCAGCCAAACCTTGGAGTAAGGTAGAGGAGTGGGGAGAAGGTGGAAGGGTGGTTGGGAGCCCCTCCTGGGGACTCTGACTTCTGGGGGGGGGATTGTGTTTCTGTGTTCCCTTTAACTTGTATATTTCTGTCACTATTCCTGTCTGTTGTGTATATCTCTGCTTGTATATTGTGCTTAAGCTGTAAACAGAGCTTCATCTCTTAACTTCCAGCCAGCTGAGTCTAGTCTGGGTGGTTTTACAAAATGTGGTGGGGCAGGGAACTCCCAAACTATCACACAGACCCAGGCATTTTGAAAGAGATATTTTTAGTGCTGGAGGCACTTCTGAGAGTGTCAGGCATGAATGAGCTTGGTGCTGTACACAACCTGATGAGGAGGTGTGAATCACACATAAGGAGTGGGAACTAGAAATAAACCTGACATCCATAGGGTGAACCTAGGGATGAGGTGTGGCCATGCTTCTCTTGTCTTTGTCTATCTGATGGAAATCACCAGGCTTGTTTCTTCTGGAAATGCTCAGGATGCAAATCCCACTCACCCATCGCCAGCAAAAGCAGAGATGCTAATTCACATGCTGGTTAATAGCATAAGCAACAGAAGAAGCCAGTACAGTACAGGCAACCAGGTCTTGGTAATACACTATTAAATGTAATGCCAACTTCCCTTCATCCACATCTTGTTGCCACCACCTTTCCCACAAAGTTCATGACCATAACAATCTGGTCTTCCTTTTCTGCTATATCATCTGTATCAGTGCAGCTCCCATCTCTGGTAACATGCCAAGGTCCAACTTGCCAAGCCTCAGAGCGTGCTGAAGTCTGGGACTAGTATTTCCATAGCTAGCAGGAGGCCAAGGGGCAGGGGCAGCATGTTGCTGGACTTGGGCTTGCATTCTGGAGCGCAGCAAGAAACAGAGTCAAATGCTCTGTCTGTGCAAATAACTTCATGGCTTCCTATTTCTTCAATAATTCATTTTAGATTTACAAGACTTTTGTTTTAAAATTCTTCAGCTATTGCATTCTCTAAGTAGCAGAACAACTGAAGAGCTTTCATGTAATCTGGTCTTTGTGTGAATAAAAGCCAAACAAGACCTTTGTTTTATATGAAACAATTTCCCTACATCACACAAACTTTCCTTTTGCTATGAAAATAGTTTCTGATATCAACTCTCTTTTTAATTTCTGTCCCTTCCTTATTAATATGGAGCCTTTTAATTGGATCTTTAGATCTATAGAGTCTTTAAAGATGTGGAATTTAAGGAACTACATGATTTAGGTCACACATATATTGCCTGTATATCCTTCATTTTCTGAGAGAAATGTGAGAAGTAATGGATCAATAATTCAGAATAACTTTGGAAGCAAACTTCAAAATTAATTTTTTCTTCTTGTTTTCCTATGCTAAAATAGTGAGAAATAGAAGCAAGAGAAAGGGGAGGTGATGAATAACGTTTATGTAGAGTATTCTGTTCTGAAAATCAATCAGTGTGGCAGTGGGTTTGTGGTGGTGTGCCCAACATCTCTGTCCGTTTTGCTGTTGAATGATCATAGAACTATAGAATGGTAAGGTTGGAAGGTACCTCAAGGATCATCTAGTTCCAACCCCCTGCCATAGGCAGGGACACCTCCCACTACTACAGGTCTCTCAAGACCTCCTCCAACCTGACCTTGAACACCTCCAGGGAGGGAGCAGACACAACCTCCCTGGGCAACCTGTGCCAGTGTCTTGCCACTCTCACTGCAAACAACTTCCTCCTAACATCCAGTCTAAATCTCCCCTCTGACAGTTCAAACCCATTGCCCCTTGTCCTGTCATTGCAAGACCTTGTCAATAGTCCCTCCCCAGCCTTCCTGTAGGCCCCCTTCAGATACTGGAAGGCTACTCTGAGGTCTCCTGGAAGCCTTCTCTTCTCCAGGCTGCGGAGCCCCAACTCTCTCAGCCTGGCCTCATAGCAGAGCTGCTGCAGCCCTCTAGGCATCTTCNTGCTGTCTGGGCTGCACTCACACTGCAGGCTCATGTTGAGCTTTTCATCAACCCAGACCACCAGATCCTTTTCCTCAGGGCTGCTGTCAGCCTTTCATCACCCAGCGTGGAGTTGTGCTTGGGATTGTGCCTACCCAGGTGCAGGACCTTACACTTGGCCTTGTCGAATGTCATGAGGTTGGCCTGGGCACACCTCTGCAGGCTGTCCAGGTCCCTCTGGATGGATCCCTGCCCTCTACCAAGTCAACTGTGCCACACAGCTTGGTGCCATCTGCAAACTTGCTGAGGGTGCACTGATTCCTCTGTCCACGGTACTGGCAATTAAACAGCAGTGGTTCCAGCACTGACCCCTGAGGGATGCCACTTGGTACTGGTCTCCAGGTGGGCATTGTGCCCTTGATCACCACTTTCTGTGTGTGACCATCCAGCCAATTCCTTATCTAGCAGTGCTCCACCCCTCAAGTCTTCGTTTTTCCCGTTTGGTGACCAGGGTGTCATGTGGGACAGATTCAAATGCCTCACTCATGTCCAGGTCATCATCCATCTGCATTTTTTAAAAGGTGCTACTTTTTATTGGAAATGAAAATTTTGTTGTTTTCAAATGAAAACATCATTGTCCTTCTTTCTCCTGCCAAGATCAAATGAGGATAGAAATGTTAAAGATGGGAGATAGAGATCATGTTATACTATTTCATATTCAATGAAATGTCTTTGCCTTTAAGAGCAACATGGAAGTGCCGTGGTTACAAGAACAAGAAAGTTGTGAAACAGTTGCAAGACTCCTCCTCATTTTTAGGGCACTCAAATTTACTGCAGTCCAGTTTTTAAGGGCAGTGAACAGCTGTGAGGTGTTGACAATGGTGATATACAGCATTTTATGTTCCAGCCTGACCCTTGTTCCAGCACTGCTGTGGATGTGAGAGGTTAGGGTATGTTGTATAAGCTTCTAAGAGAGTCCAGAACAAGGCCCCAAGCTGCTCATTGATCAGAAAATGACCTTCTATCACTTTTTGACTTTTAAGAAATGGATTGTGTGTCTGTGTATGCACACAGATGTCAAATGTCTTGGATTCACTGACTGCTGTACAAGCTTCTCGAGTTTTCTCACAGTGTCAGCCCCTAGACAGTGATGTTTGTGGGTCATAGAATGGTAAGGTTGGAAGGGACCTTAAAGATCATCTAGTTGCGACCCCCTGCCATAGGCAGGGACACCTCCCACTAGTACAGCTCACTCAAGGCTGCTCTTCCCTTGTCCGCTGTTGCTTGGATAACCTACAAACCCAAACTAGGAACATTGTTTAGAGGGAAGTTACTACCATCCAGTGGGCAGAGTGTTGCACTGGGAAGATGGAGTTTATCTTCCATTTGTCATATCAATTTTGATAGCTCTTGAGACCTTTGCAAGGAAACTTTCTGTAAGTCCTATTAAGGACCTGATTAAAAAGCTTGCTCATAACTAGTTTATTATCTGTTGGTTTGGCCTCTTTTGCTGCTGCTGAATCCTCCTACTAGTATTCCCTTTTCAAAAGCACTAGTCAGCCCATCAAAGCTCTGGCATCAGTCTAATGGCTGTTGCATGAAAATGTAGGCAACTGCCTTTCTTGTTTCAGTTACTTCAAGTTTCTTTCCAAGTAACTTGGTCTTCTTGTGTGAAGTTTGCCTACAGGTGAGAAGATTCTACTACTAAGGTTTCTGTTAGGCAATTGTCTGGCTGGTATGTGAAAACACTTCCAGTAAGCGGTGCTGAGGTGTTGGGGGGGAAGCTGCAGAGATGCACATTCAGTATGCTGTAACCTCGCAGCAAGGGAGTTCCTGGTTGGGTGTTTTAATTTGCAAGATGAGAATGGTGGCTTCTGACATTCTTAAATTGATTTGATGGATTCTGGAGGACTGGGTGAGTGCAAGGGTGTGCTGGTGTACCAAACCAATAAATCCTATGTGGTTTATTTCTAGTCCCTTGTCCATATCCAGACTTCCAGCTCCTTCTAGGAACATGTGCTCTTGCATGAATGGAATCAAGGTCATTGTAGAAAAAATAACCACGTGTCTGATTTTTCTTGGTGTTACAGTGTGACTCATTGATTTAATTTGACTATGGTGTGTGGCTCAAGATGGTTCTATAAGCAAAAAAAACAGAAGAAAAAAAATTATTCAGTTTCCTGCTTGGGGCAAGGCAGATGCTTCATGTTGCTCTAGAGATGAACAGAAGATGCGTAGTAAGACTGAACTTGCCATTCACCCTGTTACTCCTACTCTGTGTGAGGACTTCTTGGTCCTGGGTCAAGTGACTCAAGCAAAAGAATTTCCACCATATTCTGCAGGAAGACTTCACATTTCAATAGGTCTTTTTGTAGCAAAGGTATTGTTATTTTGAAACTCAGAGGTTTTTTGTGTTCCCCCCCTTCCTCTCTGCTTATAGGAAATTAGTTATAAATTAAAAACTAAAACACAAATCATAGAATCATAGAATAGCAAGGTTGGAAGGGACCTCAAGGATCATCTAGTTGCATCCCCCTGCCATAGGTAGGGACACCTCCCACTAGCACAGCTCATTCAAGGCCTTCTCCAACCTGGCCCTGAACACCTCCAGGCAGGGAGCAGCCACAACCTCCCTGGGCAACCTGTGCCAGTGTCTCACCACCCCCACCGCAAAGAACTCCCTCCTGACATCCAGTCTAAATCTTCCCTCTGCCTGTTTAAACCCATTGCCCCTTGTCCTGTCATTGCAAGTCCTTGTCAATAATCCCTCTCCAGCCTTCCTGTAGGCCCCCTTCATATACTGGAAGGCTACTCTAAGGTCTCCTGGAAACCTTCTCTTCTCCAGGCTGCAGAGCCCCAACTCTCTCAACCTGTCCTCCTAGGAGAGCTGCTGCAGCCCTCTGAGCATCTTTGTGGTCCTTCATGTCATCTAATTATCTCTTTTGTCGAAGAGTTGAATGTAATCTGTTTGTTTTGGCTTTTAAGGAGACTTATTTGTATGTTAGAATGGAAATGTGGATGTTTGGTCATGATTGCAAGAGTTGAACTGTTGTGTTGCAAAACCAAGTTCAAGGAGTATCAATGCATTAAATCAGTATGTTTGGCATGTAGCTGGAAAAAAAACTATATATACACCTAGGTATCATTTGAAAAACATTCTTCATAGCACCAGGAAAGTAACCTTAGTTGCAATCTCTTAGTTGTCAAATGAGGAAGAAACTGTGCAGCTTTCAAAGCTCCATGAGGGATTTATTTTTTACTTTTGGTGGTGGTTTTTTTTTTTTTTTTGTGTGTGTTAGACAAAGATGTTTTAAACTGAGAAATGTTAGAAGACTTTTTGCCTGGTTTTCATTCATGCTCTCTAGGAAATTTTGCTTGTGGCCTTCCTTCTGGCTCTTCAGAAATGTGAACAAATGTAACATTTATAGTGCTGTGGTTGGTTGTTTTTCTTTCATAGCTCTGCATGGGCTGAGTTTAAAATCCGTGTGATCAAATAGTTCTGTAGTACCTACTGCTTAGACTGTTTGTATTTCTTATTTTCCCTTCAAAAATGTATGTAATGACATAATGATACTCTCTATTTTGGCAGGGATCATTCTCTGTCAATTGAACACATTTGCTTTGAATTATTTTTCTTATTTTTCTTTTCCCTTACCCCTCGTGGGCATTTAAACTGTAAATCTGGAGGTGTTTTCCAGCCTTCAGACCTGGATGAGACTGTGGCGTGTTTGATTGTGCATTCACCTGAAGGTGAGCAACCTTCTCTCTGTGTGGTTTGGATTCCAGCAAGCAAAAACTCCTAGGTGTTTAGCAGACTGGAAGAACTGTGCACTACAACGGGGGCCTATGGCTTTCTGCTGTGTGCATAACAGATGGTGCTTGCCCTGTGGCTACAGCTGCGGTCCCAAGAAGCTGCTCCCTCTTGCTGCCTTATTCTCATTGTGATCAATACTGAATCTGTATGCAGAGGAGAGGTTGTGTATATTTCTGTAGATAGATGAAAAAGTACATAGTAATTGCTGGGTTAGTGCAAGTGTGGTGGGTTTTCTTATACACACATGTAGAGAATCAAGGAATGGGAAGGTTGGAAGGGACCTCAAGGATCATCTAGTTCCAACCCCCTGCCATAGGCAGGGACACCTCCCACTAGTACAGGATACTCAAGACCTCCTCCAAACTGGCCTTGAACACCTCCAGGGAGGGAGCAG
>VWZE01026363.1:89080-99493 GCA_013396675.1 Eubucco bourcierii
ACTCCGGGTGGGGTCTGACAAGAGCAGAGCAAAGGGGCAGAATCCCCTCCCTTGCCCTGTTGCCCACAGTTCTCTTGATACAAACCTGTGTATGTATGTAAAAACATCTCTATGTGTATATATACACAAAAAGCTAATGCTTTGCTCTTCACTTTCCTTCTCAAATTAAGTACAGCTCTTCAGTAAGGAGGAGGAAAATGTGAAGCAACAGAAAACACAAAGGGTCAGAAAAGGAAAAAGGCAGAGAAAAAAGTCAAATACTTGGAGACATTATATATAGATGTGTATGTGTGTGTGTATTTATATTTACATATTTTCTCTTTTACTTTGAATTCAAACTAACCCTTTTGCAACTAGGAATTATGCTAACATAGCATTTCCAACATGTTTTTGCTTGTCACTTGGTTTAATTTCTTAGTCCTTCTATTCATAAAAAATATACTTAATATATATGGGATGGTATATTTACTTATGTGTGGAAGTGTGTTAGTAGGTATATATTCTGCATTAGGGGAAGAGACAGGAGCAAGAAAAGTGAAAGAAAAAAGTTGTTGCCAGTGTGAATTAACAGAAGAATGAAGGTAGATGTTGTTTTCCTTCAATACCTAAACCTTGGAGGTTAATGACATCCTGGGTGCACAGGCCACATAATGTTGTCTCCTCTTTTTCAGGGAGTGTGTTACCATCAGTATTTCAACCAGGATCTTGCTGTTTTCTGGGAATATGTTGGGGTTTTGTTTGTTTGGTTTTTGTGGTTTGTTTGTCCCCCCCCCCACTTTTCTCCAGTGCTAGGCTGATGGAGGTGTTTTGGGATGTTGTAGGCATTTATGGAAGGGAGATTTATGGCTTTTTATTTGTATTATCTCATTGGCTTCTCATAGTAGCAAGAGAAATTTGTGCTGTGTATTTTCTCATTGGCCCCTCTTCATCTCTCCAACAAGAGAATGCTGGAGGCCTTCACAGTAGCTCCCTGCTTCACCTTCTCCTTGCTCCTCTCTTGTTTTGATAGTTTAGCTTTATGGAGAAGAAAGCAGACAGGTAGCTACAAATTGCCAATGCAGGCAGCAGAAGTCAATAGGAAGGCAGGCATGGGGTGAAATTGAGGGAGGCAGCTATGGATTTCTTTACTTCTTGTGGATTTTTCAGAACTGTTGTGATTCACTCTTGCCAGATACTATTTTGAGCCATACAGAAGTGAACACAGTCTCGTGGTGAGCAACAACAAAAAGTCTGTCTTTTCTTGCTTTTTCTCTTGAAACTCTTGAGTCTTCATTTTAGAAGATCCTTTACTGAGAGGGTATGAATGGAAGATAGTGGAGGTGGGAGTCTGCTTTTCCTACAGTGAGGTGTTCCACTGAAAGCCTGTAAAACATGGGGAGTGAAACAGATAGCATAAGAAGTGCTTAAACTGGGGAGAATTTTTCTTTGGTGCAACCAAAATTATTGGTAACAAGAATCTTTGGACAAAGAAGAATTCATCTGAAAATCAGCATGAATTGTCTTAATTTTTATACTAATTGAATCTAAATGCTTCTTGGGAGGGGATCAATTGAAGTTCAGTTGCTTGATGTCTTAAAATCAAATCTGAATAAAAGATCTGGTCAGTAACTGTTACGGAGCAAATGTGTCCTAGACCTGACATGAACTGCACTAACTGTATGGATGCTTTCTGTCCTTTGTTCCTGATCATCTAATGCTGTTGTGTGGTTTAACTTTTTAAAGCATACCTGAGAATTTGTTTTGCTGAAAGTGTTTGATATTTGGATATGATTTGTCTAGAAGCTCTCTTTATCTGTCTGATTTGATTTGCTGTGGGGAGGGAGCAATTCATAGAATCATAGAATNTCCTCCTAATATCCAGCCTAGACCTCCCCTGGCACAGCTTGAGACTGTCCCCTCATTCTGTTGCTGGTTGCCTGGGAGGAGAGACCAACCCCACCTGGCTACAACCTCCTTTCAGGTGGTTGTAGACAGCAATGAGGTCACCTCTGAGACTCCTCCAGGCTGCACACACCCAGCTCCCCCAGCTTCTCCTCACAGGGCTGTGCTCCAAGCTCCTCACTAGCTTTGTCACCCTTCTCTGCACACATTTCAGTCCCTCAATATCTCTCTTGAATTGAGGGGCCCAGAACTGGACACAGTACTCAAGGTGTAGCCTGACCAGTGCTGAGCACAGGGGAAGAATAATCTCTCCTGTCCTGTTTGCCACACTGTTCCTGATCCAGGCCAGGATGCCACTGGCTCTCCTGGTCACTAAATTCTTAGTTTATTTGCTTTACAGAAAGTGAGGAGAAGAGGAAGAGAATTTGAGGTTTTGTTTGTTCTTTCTTAATGTTGAAATCTTGGAAAATGAGAGAAATCGGCATTTTACATCATCCTTAAAGAAGCAATGATAAGCTGGAGGTGGAGGTCTGTTAAGTCATACCCATGGCAGGAAGCCCAAAAGCTTTTCTTGGAGTACTGGGCCTTTAGGGACAGGCAGTGCTAAAGAGCAATAGAGTAACACAGTCATGTGGGAGAGTTGGCTCATTGCATTGCTCTTGCCCAATTGGATTACCTGCTTACTCATCCGTTCTCCTGAGCAGATGTCAGAGCAAGAAGGTGATGGAAGAATTCATTAATACTTCAGGAGGTCAGTAAGCTTGCACAGGAGAAGCTGAAAGGAGTAAGACATCCTCTGTGTGAGTATGCACAGACACGTGCCTGTCTCTGGCCTCTCCTGGACTCAGTGGGATTTGCTTTTAGAAGCAATTACAGCAAATCTGTGCTCTCTATGAACAGCACCATCGTTGCTCTCCCTTCTGCTGCAGGATGGTGTGGCTGACAGCTTGCATCACCCCGAGAGCTTGACAAGAGTGCAGGGAACCAGAGGCAACGTGTATCCTGTAGGCACCTCAAAGGTGCTTATTTTAGAGTTGCAAGACAAGCAGTTGCTTGTAGAGAGCACAAGTGTTAATCCTCCCAGTGGGGAGGGAGGAAGCTGTTTTCCTGTAGGGACTGAAATCTGCTACAGCTAATGCAAAGGGGCACCTGCTACAAGTAGGAACAGTCTTTCTCTGCTGCTCCATCTCTGAGCAGCAAGGATGTGAAAGCTTTGTACATCTAGGCAATATTTGGTTTTTAGAGAAATCTAGTGTGGAGATTTGGGATCAAGTGTTCATCTCTCTGTAGCTACCTAAACTTGTTTCATTCTAATCACTCACAAGATAAATTGGATTATCACCTGTATGGGATTTTGAATGTGTTGCCTCTTCGTTTTCTTGTGTTTTTCTGGGGCATGGTCTCAGGGAAGAGGAGAGTATCATTAGTTCAGTATTCTGAAAACTTTCTGGTAGTCAGATTCTTATTTACAGTGGCAACAGAATGAGGAAGCCGTTTTGAATGTCTTCCAATGGATTTCAGCCCAGAAGTTTACAAGTGAGCCAGATCCCCTTTGTAGGGGAAGATAAATGAATGGAGGTGGTATGCATTACACTTCTCCAGGAACTGGTTTCCCTTAGCCAGATCACCAAAGGGTATGGAGCTGCTAGATACTGTGAGCAAAGCAGAGGTTTACTTGCTGGGACACCTTTAAGAAATTCTAAGTACTACAACAGGATTTTTCAAGTAAGTTGCAGAGGGCTTGGAGGGATGTAGTGAGATGTAATAATAGGAAACCAAGCATAGCAATATACATTAAAATACAAAAAAACTCTCTGAAAGAAAACCATGAGACCTGTTATGTTACTAAGGAGTTCACTGCTTAATTCATCTGAAACTGGGATGAAATAACCAACAATGCCAATGGGAGTAGGCCACAGGGGCTGGTTCTAAGAATATGAGTTAAGTTCTTAAATGTTGTTTGCAAGGGTCTACTGGTTTCATGAAGGGCTCCACTGAATTATGCAGAGCATGCTCATTTTGTAAGTCAGTCTTGACTTCAGTGCTTAATGAGCATGGGCTACTGAGGGGTGCTGCTCTGTTGAGTGTGTCAACTGACTTGGGGGTTGTATATGTCCTGTCAAGGAACAAAGGTCAGATTAAACAACAAATGGACAACAAACTAGTTGATGTGAAGGCAATATAAGCCATACCTGTGCAACATTGCCCCTCCATAAAAAACAAGCCAACTGGGACAACGCCAAATTTAGCTCAGGGTTGCAATCTCTTTGCAGTCTCACCTTGGTGCCTCACCAAAATGTCATGCTACACCATGCAGAAGTCCCATTCTGTTCGGATTAGAATGTCTTCCAGTTTGCACAATGTCTGTGCTTGGTAATGTCACACTAGGGAGAACCTAGGTAAGGAATCAAACAGGGACCATCTGCCCACATGCATGTGGGAACCAGAGCATGTTTTGCAGAGGTGGGCTGGCTGCCCATTCAGTTGTTCACTTGTGGGAGGTTCATTCAAGAGAATGTGAGGTTGGAGAGAGGGAACTTGTGCTGCTTTGAGGCTAATTGGAATATTTTAATGGAGAAAAATTATAGACTGTGAAAAGGAAACAATGGTGATGTCTGCTTCACTCATAGGCTTGCTGAGATGTTTAAGAATGACTACTCAAAGCATAGATAAGTCAGTCCCTGGGCCCCAGCATCTCGGGCGGTCTAGCTTCTGGCTTCTTTCTGTGGGGTAACTTCGCTAACCACTTTCCTTCTAACCCCCCTGGCTGATCCTCCAAGCTCATCTTGCACATAAGGCAAACCTTGGGGTAAGGTATAGGGGTGGGGAGAAGGTGGAAGGGTGGTTGGGAGCCCCTCCTGGGGTCTCTGATTTCTGGGAGGGGAGTTGTGTTTCTATATTCCCTTTAACTTGTCTATGTCTGTAACTATTCCTGTCTGTTGTGTACATCTCTGCTTGTACATTGTGCTGAGCTGTAAATAGAGCTTCAGTCCTTAACTTCCAACCAGCTGAGTTCTAGTCAGGGTCATTTCACAAAGTGTGGGGGGTGGGGAACTCCCAAACCATCACAGAACTGAAGTCTGGGTGCTATTTTCCTAGTAACCAAACTAGAGAAACTTTTGTGAATTTATGATATGTGGAGAAGAATGAGACATCTAGGCTCTCTTTTGAGGCATCAGTAGCAAAACACCTTGTTCAGGAGCTGTCCAAGGGGATAATGCAGCCCTGGTTCCTTCTCCAGTAACACTCATTTACCCAGTGCATTGAATTCAAATAGCATGGCAAGTCACACTCCATCAAGTCATTTAAAACATTTCTAATACATATTTTAAGTGACAGCGTTGTCCTGTATTGGCGAATTACCACTTTCCAGTAGTCAATAATTTATGTCCATCCTTTTGGTTGCCTTGGTGCAGCTTGGTGGTGCATAGATACCTGTGCTTAAAACTGGGGCTGCTGCCCTAGGGTGCCCATCCTGTAGGTCCATGAAGGCCTTGTTTCCTGGGAATGAGGCATCATGCCAGTGCAATGCTTGAGAGAAAAACTCAAGATGGGAGCCTTTCCTTGCACTGCCTAGGGGATCAGATGGAGCAACTGATGAGAGAAGGTTAAACAGCTAAGTGTGTGCAGCTTGGCTAAGCATTGCCTGAGGGTGGGTATGTGAACTTGGCCAGGTACTTCAAGGACGCTTACGCCAACCAGCAAGTCTTGCCTGAAAGGGCAAGAAGCAGGGACAATGCTTACTGGGGAACTGGGAAAGCAAGAGATGTGCTGTTGCCATGATGCCCTTTAGGAACACAACCCATCTGTTTGGAGCACCCCAGCAGATCTGCCATTTGAGAGTGAACAGGTCAGAAGGAGTTTATTGACACTGCAGATCTTCACTGACTTTTTGAACCATAGTGGGTAGCTCACTACTACTGCTCTCCTGCACTGGCAAAACCAGGCACTGCTGCTTTCTGTGAAGTTGAAGTGTTTTGCACATTTAAATGCAGGGGTAATATTGTGCACATCTTCATACAAAAGCTGCCCATCAGTTTCCCTGCCTCTGGCAAACGTTTTGTGGATGGAGAGGACTTTTTCCAAGGGAAATGATGGTATGTACAATGGGCTCTAAGAGGACAAATGAAAGCAGTGAGAGGGGAAAATAAAAATAAACAAATTAAAGGGGCAAACAGCCAAAAGCCAAAACAACCACCACTTTGTAGTGCCTTTTCCATGCAGCAGTGCTTTTGTTGCAGTACTGATGAGGGCTGGATTGTCCATATCTTAACATACTGTTTTTGATCTCCAACTTTTAGTCATCCTTTTAGTCCTTGCTGTACCTTTCTTGGTGTTCAGTGCCCTTTAGACCAGCAGCTTACAGAGCAGAATAGCACTGCTAAGGCCAGGCACAACCCTGATTGATGTAAGTGAAGATCACAGCTCCTGTTGCAGGAGGTAAAGGGCCATTGCTCCATGTGGCAGTAGGCTGTGACCTGTGTGGTTTTCTCAGGTGTCTCTCAACCTGCACAACAGGACAGAGCTAATGTCTGGTATCAAAATGAGAGTGACTCCTTCCCTGCCTGCAAGCTGTGCCCAGGACCTGCCTCAGTCCCTGCAGGATTTTTCTGGCTTCCTGTGCATGCTGTTGCAAGATGCACCCAAAATGAGAGGTGTTTGCTGTGAAAGGGCAACTGGGAATCTGATGTTGAAGAACCAGAAGGAAAGAAAGCCCAGAAAAATTGCCATATTATGAAGCTCTGTTGAAAGGATTGGGAAGGAGGTTGCTTTTGTTCAGATTAAATGAGGGGGAAAGAAATTCCCTTCCCTGCTGTATTTGAACTCCTTTATTCTTTGGAGTTCTTTTTTGTGTTGAAGTAAGGTGGGTGTGATAATGCTATTTTCTTTTGTCATATGTTGGTTAACAATTTATCACTGTTTCATAGTGTTATGGTTTTGACTCAGCCAGCAGCTGAATTTTAACCCAGTCGCTCTCATGAAATTCCTCCACACCGTGTAGGCCGCTCTCCCAGTGGGACAGCAAGGAGGATTGGGAGCAAAAGAAAACCAGAAAGCCCTATGGGTTGGGATAAGGAAAGTTTCATGGAATAGTGGAAAAAATACTGGCTTTTGCAGGAAGCACAGCAAAGGCAAGTGGCTGAGACAACAACCCCAAGTCTCAGCAGCCACCAAATAGAGAAGGGCACCACCCCCCAAGTGGAAGAAAAGCCAGAAAGCATTGGAAACAGTGCAACATGTCGCAGTCCAAACTCGAAGTCACATCATCCTTTGCCCCAGCAGCCCTTTCCTTTATACAGCAGTCATGGCACCATGATGATGTTAACTACTAGCTAGTTCAGCTGACTCTCTTGATTGGTGTTCCAAGTGCAACATGGGTGCATAGTTAGTAGGTTAAGCTCCACTTGCCAGCAGAGACCTGTGAATCACTCCATAGTCTCCTAAGATGTTAAAACAAAGAAGTTATTCTAGAGCTGAACTAAGTACTGTCTTATGGCTCTACTGGTTAAATGCTCACAAGGAAAGACCATTGAACCAAATGATAAAATGTTGGAGTCTGATCCTTAGAGAACTGGTGTGAGAGCTGGGCACCAAGAACAATTTAATCTTTTACTGCTGCACAGGGACGGAAAGCAGAGACCAGCCTTGGCACAAGGGAAAAATCAGCTCCAGGGAAGAAATCAGTTTATTGTTATATAAATGAAAAGATCTCAGTACTCATTGCAACTGTGCCATGGTGGGCATACTGTAATTGTTCCTTGGGATACTGAAAGATGAAGGATACCTAAATGCTCCTGCCCACACAATTCTGAAAGCACTTAGTGCAATTTATTTAGCTTGCACACTAATTCAACTTAAGCAGTTAAGAACAGGAATGAAGAAAGATTTCCCATCTGATTTAAACTTCAAAGCAAATAATTACTGATGTTGGAAAGCAGCCAGCATATCTAAAATAGCTTTGTTGCTCATGTGATCTTTAAAAAAGAGTTCTGGGAAAGCCCTGTTTGCCTGTTGCCTGGGTATCCTTTCCATGTGATGCTACCACCTCTAGTGATTGCAATCTGTACAGTGCAAGAGTAGAGAACCAACTGAGGACTGACTGGTACCAAGTTCCATGCAAAAGCATTGCTTTCTTTATTGATTCAGAGGGAAATGCTTCTAGAAGATTTCAGAAGCCTGAGTTTTGGAGGTTACCCACTCAAGTACTCTGTGAATATCCATAGCTGTAGCCAGTATTTGCAGAACTATTTTAAAGGGAATTGGGTGAAGCAAGGCATTTTCCTGGTCTGTTCTGGGTGTTATTCTAGAACACCATTCTAGGATAATACCTGTTCTAAGTGTTGTTCTAGAATATCAACAAGAGATGTAATTTCTTTCACAAACTGACTAATTTTTTATGAGAATAGCTTTTTTTTTTTTTCTTTTTTAAAATGGTTTGCAACCACTGAAGTAGCCTTGGGGTTTATAGCTGAAGCTTAATGGAGAGTGGTTGGTCTGTGGTCTCATGGACAATCTGTACATGAAGCTACTCTATCCTTTCTTCTCCTCTGAAGGACATTGAACTGTTGGAGCAGGTCCAGAGGAGGCCACAAAGATGCTGAGAGGGCTGCAGAAGCTCTGCTCTGAGGACAGGCTGAGAGAGTTGGGGTTCTGCAACCTGGAGAAGAGAAGGCTTCCAGGAGACCTTAGAGTAGCCTTCCTGTATCTCAAAGGGCCTCCAGGAAGGCTGGGGAGGGACTATTGACAAGGTCTTGGAATGACAGGACGAGGGGCAATGGGTTTGAACTGGCAGAGGGGAGATTTAGACTGGATGTTAGGAGGAAGTTGTTTGCAGTGAGGGTGGTGAGGCACTGGCACAGGTTGCCCAGGGAGGCTGTGGCTACTCCCTTCATGGAGGTGTTCAAGGCCAGGTTGGAGGAGGCCTTGAGTGACCTGTACTAGTGGGAGGTGTCCCTGCCTATGGCAGGGGGTTGTAACTGGATGATCTTTGAGGTCCCTTCCAACCTTACCATTCTATGATTATCAGACATACACTCTGACTCCCAAATTAGTGTCATGCAGTCTGGTGCATATGGCACAGGTGTAGTTCAGTGTTTAAAAAGAAAAAAGCAAATGGAACAGAAGTCCTTCATCAGCAGTTTTGTTCAGATTTCGCTAGTAGGAGCTGCATTGCTCTGAACTTTGGTGACCGCAGCTTTATTTTGACATGTGCTAAAAATTGCTGCCAATCACACGGTAATTCACAGTCAGATCCAGCAGCATTCATCCAAAAACTTGTCAGATCATCTCCTTTAAAGCAGTACCTGCTTGTGATGGGATCTCCAGTTTGTTCTGTTTTACTCCCTTTGTAATAAATCCTGGCACTTCTGAGGCATTTGTGCTGTGGCTAAGATCCAATTGATTTTTCCAAAATATTTAAATGCAATAATATCTAATCTGCATATTAACATACGGAGAGACAACAAACAAGCTGCCAGGAAGTTTCTGGGATTTCTTCCATTCTCAAACTGACTGGGCTTGTTTAAATTGGATCTGTAATCACCTCTGTGCCTGGCAAGACCATGGAGCAGATCCTGCTGAAAGCTCTGCTAAGGCAAATGGAAAACCAAGCAGTGAGGGTGGTGAGACACTGGCACAGGTTGGTCAGGGAGGTTGTGGCTGCTTCTGCCCTGGAGGTGTTCAAGGCCAGTTTGGAGGAGGCCTTGAGTGAGCTGTACTAGTGGGAGGTGTCCCTGCCTATGGCAGGGAGTTGGAGCTAGATGATCCTTGAGGTCCCTTTCAACCTTTCTATTCTATGATTCTATGACAACAGATGTGGTTTTACGTAGACACATTTTACTTTCCTAAGGAAAACCAAATAAGCATCAGTGTCATATATGCAGGTTCCCACATGGAGCTTTCACGATTATCATCCTGCGCTTCTTTACTTGTGGCTGGTGAAGTTGTCAGAGTTTCTCAGGGGAGGCACAGTCTCTCAGTTGCTTATCTGGAGAAAGCTGCTACCACCCAGCATGCAGGAAGCTTTTGTGGAGTTTGTTTTGGACCGTTCTCATGTGGAATGCCATGTGCTCAGCCCTTTGTCAACGTGCACATCCTGCGCTCCTAATCTTCCTCTTCTGTCCTGCCTTCTCACTTCTATTTGAGATAGTGAAGTAACCCAGCAGCTACGGGGTCATGATGTGACCCGAATGATCTCACATCATCAGATTGTTGGCTGGCCAGTGTGACTTAGCTACTAAATCATGAGACCCAGCTCATTGTAACCCTTTCTCACAGACTTGTTACTTCACCCGGCAAGTGGAGAACACACACAGAGCTTAACTGGACTGTGTAGTTTTTATTTATAGCAATTGCGAGCCTTCTGGAAGTAGGTAGAATCATAGAGTGGTAAGGTTGGAAGGGACCTCAAGGATCATCTAGTTCCAACCCCCTGCCATAGGCAGGGACACCTCCCACTAGTACAGGTTACTCAAGGCCTCATCCAATCTGGCCTTGAACACCTCCAGGGAGGTTGTGGAGCACAGAATCACC
>VWZE01026363.1:99566-119762 GCA_013396675.1 Eubucco bourcierii
GGAGAGCTGCTCCAGCCCTCTGATCATCTTTGTGGCCCTCCTCTGGACCTGCTCCAACACTTCCATGTCCTTCCTGTGCTGAGGGTTCCAGAACTGCACACAGTACTCCAGGTGGGGTCTGACAAGAGCAGAGTAAAGTGGCAGAATCCCCTCCCTTGCCCTGCTGGCCACGCTGCTCTTGATGCAGCCTAGGACTCGGTTGGCTGTCTGGGCTGCATGTGCACACTGCAGGCTCATGTTGAGCTTTTCATCAACCCAGACTCCAAGGTCCTTTTCCTCAGGGCTGCTCTCCAGCCATTCACCACCCAGCCTGTATTTGTGCTTGGGATTGTGCCTACCCAGGTGCAGGACCTTACACTTGGCCTTGCTGACTCTCATGAGATTGGCCTGGGCCCACCTCTCCAGCCTGTCCAGGTCCCTCTGGATGACATCCCTGCCCTCTAGCATAGGTGTCCCTATGTTATCTATTCAACAGTTACCTAAACCCAGTATTCAGCTAATGGACAGAAGACTCCATAAAGGCATCTTTCATGCCACTGCTTACCACAGAGAGAAATGGAGGTGCAGCTCAATGCCTCCAGCACCTCATCAGGAAAAACAAGATTCAGCAATATGCAGGCAACCTCAAAATTAATTATGATGAACAATGAAACAAACCAATCGTACTACTGTAAACTGTTTGTATTCACAGCTCCCTTGTATGGTGTATTTGGTGCATAATATATTGTGATAAATAGCTTATGTGACTTCAGTTATCACTGTGGTATGTTGGCCTTGGCTAGAGGCCAGTGCCCACCGAGCTACTCTATCACCCCCATCCTCAGTAGGAGAGGGTGGAAAGGGGAGAAAATAAGATGGAAAAAACAACACAAGCGGCCGACTCATGAGTCAAGATAAAGGCAATTTAATAAAGCAAAAGTAAAGGCTGCATGCAGAGGCAAAGGAAAGCAAGTGATTTATTCTCTACTTCACATCAGCAGGTGATGTCCAACCACTTCCCATGACATAGGGCTTCAATAGATGCAGCTCTTTCTCTGGAAGATAAACATTTTAACAGTGCTTGCCCCTTGTCTTCTCCTTTCTCTTAGCTTTTATTGTCAAGCAAATGTCATGTGGTATGGAATATCCTTTCTGTCGGTTTAGGTCAGTTGTCCTGTCTGTATCTCCTGCCAAGATCTCAGCCACTACCACCCTGCTGGGTGAGAAAGGGGGAATGTTGGTGAGAGAGCCTTGATGCTGTTTGAGCACTGCTCAGCAGCAGTCAAAACACTGGTGTTACCAATGACATTTCTAGCTGCCAATACCAGAACACAGCACTATGACGTTTGCTGGGGCGAAATGAACTCCATCACAGCCAGCCCTTATACAATCAGGGGTGAAATCCTGACCTCACTGATCTCACTGGAGTTTTGCATTCAAAGCAGTGGCCCCAGTAAGTCACTCCAGTTCACTTGTTCCTAAGATTTCAAATGTCATGTATTGTGTATATAGAATCATAGAATAGTGAGGTTTAAACCCATTGGCCCTTGTCTTGTCATTACAAGGCCTTGTCAATAGTCCCTCCCCAGCCTTCCTGTAGACCCCCTTCAGATATTGGAAGGCTACTCTAAGATCTCCTGGAAACCTTCTCTTCTCCAGGCTGCAGAGCCCCAACTCTTGTAGCCTGTCATCAATACCCAAAGTGGGTGGAGGTGTTGAGGCAGTGAGAGACTGCTTTCCAGATGGGTCATTTGGTTGCAGTGGTAGTGGGAAAGGGAAAGCAAGCAATCAGTTTGGGTGGCTATTTTGCATAGCATTGAGGAAGTGGATTTTTTTGTTAATCCCGTAGCTGTGACTTGGAGTCCAGAGACCTGGAAGTTTTTATAACTAACTTGTAGTGCATACTGAGAGAAGTTTCTCCTGTATCTTTTCTTTTCCTGTATCACCTCCTCTAGAAGAGACACAACAGTTGTATAAGAGACTTAGGCCGTTCAGTTTTGCAGTCACATCACCGATTTTTTCCACCAGTGCAACTGCTAAAAGCATTAGACTTAGACTAGCATCAGAGCAAAGTAATGCTCTGATGATTCAGGCCATTAAGGTTTTAAGCTTTCTGTAAAAACACTAAGTATGGTGATTATTTGGGGCTTGGATCTGGACACTGAATAAAATGCAAATTTAATATCTAGGCACTGCTGCTGGGTGTCTCCTTCAGAAAAGAGGGAGCCCAAGAGAAGGATGCAGGAATAGTGCTTGCGACTCGATTTTTAGCCTTGAATGTTATGCCTCCCTGAAACCATTTAGCTGAAACCTCTTCAAGAGCAGCAATGAACAGAGTACTCTTTTTCTTCTTTTCGTTGTTTATTATTGCAAGCTCATGTAGCTTCACATTCCAAACTGTCCTGGCTTTATCACCATCCAGGGCAGAAGTTTGGTCCTCTGTCTATGATGATATACTAAATAATTCTGTATCTCTACCCTTTATTTCTAGTAGTTGTGTAGAATGTGCTGAGGTGCATGTTGCCACGGGAAGAGCATCTCAGTGCCTTTGTTTAGGAGGAGAACAAGGCACCAAGATCAAACAGTACTTCCCTGTGTGCCCAATGATGTAGTGGCTCATTCAACGGCCATAAATTGTGCTTTAAATTATCTTAAGGTGTCTTCTCTGAATAATAATTTTGAGGATATTTAGTCATAAGATTAAAAGGGGCATCCTTCAGATGCGGCAGGATGTTATCTCATTTGTGCACAGGCTTTAGAAGGTGGTGTGGCTCAGGAGATAAAGCTGCAGGCTGTTCTCCAGAGGCCCATGCTGTTTGGGTTCCCTTGTTTGAGAGCGCTGAGGTTTAAGAGCCTGACAGGGAGGCACCTGGGGCTGGAGGGTGGCAGTGTTTTGCAAGCAGTGGTGCTGAAAAGAAACCGGCTCTGGGGGTCAGTGGGAGGAGAGCAAGGGGAGTGAGCAGAAATAGATTGGAAATCTGCACAAGCAAGTCTCAGGGAGAGCTGTTGTGGCCTGGCGTTCTTTCCTAGTGCTCTTCCCATCTCATTCATTATGTAGTGTTAACTTTGCTCTGTCATGCTGCTGATAGTTCTGGTAAATCACACAAATTCAGGGGCTGTGCCAACTAATGAACTAAGTGTGCAGGGAGGATAAATGCATCTATAGGGCGTATCACAATGTGTTTTGGTATAATTTCCATCTGCAGGAGACTCAGAGTGGAAGAAGAGGGCTTTCTTCAAAACACATATTGCATTGTATTCTGATTAACGGCTGTGGGAAAGAGAAGTCCTCTAGTGGAGGCTGTCAGAGAAGCTAGGTTGTATACATTGAGTCTTAATTATTTGGTGGAACTAAAATTTTTTTATACAAAGCAATAGCAATGCATCTTTTTGCCATGACAGGGCAAGGGGCAATGGGTTTAAACTGTGTGCAGTTCTGGAGCCCCCAGTACAGGAAGGACATGGAAGTGTTGGAGTGGGTCCAGAGGAGGCCACAAAGATGCTCAGAGGGCTGCAGCAGCTCTGCTCTGAGGACAGGCTGAGAGAGTTGGGGCTCTGCAGCCTGGAGAAGAGAAGGCTTCCAGGAGACCTTAGAGTAGCCTTCCAGTATCTGAAGGGGGCTACAGGAAGGCTGGGGAGGGACTGTTGACAAGGTCTTGCAATGACAGGACAAGGGGCAATGGGTTTGAACTGGCAGAGGGGAGATTGAAACTGGATGTTAGGAGGAAGTTGTTTGCAGTGAGGGTGGTGAGACACTGGCACAGGTTGGTCAGGGAGGTTGTGGCTGCTTCTGCCCTGGAGGTGTCAAAGGCCAGGTTGGAGGAGGCCTTTAGTGACCTGTAGTAGTGGGAGGTGTCCCTGCCTATGGCAGGGAGTTGGAAGTAGATGATCCTTGAGGTCCCTTCCAACCTTCCCATTCTATGATGCTAATGTGTGCATGGCAGAGGTATTTACTTCTAGAAAAGATGCTGAGTTCTCCCTACTGGTTCTGTGGCATCTGAAATGACCATATGATGTGGTGTTGAAACAACCAGCAAGTCTGAATTGATGGTGCAATTGCTGATACATTTTAAATTGTATTTTATTTCTACTTCCTTAGCAGAACCTACAGTATTTGATACTTCTTGAAGCTACTTTTGCCTTTACTCCTTTGTGTTGAATTATTTTGTTTTCTGTAGAAGGAATAACCGTTGGACAGACGTTGCTGGCTGTGGGGGCATTGCAGTGTTCAGTCCTGTGTCAGCACTGGGGAGTCAAAAGGCTTTCTAGTGCTTTGTAGTCAGTAGATCTGTGCTTTATCCTATAAAGTGGCTTTACTGGTCGAGTTGCCTAGAAATGACAGGAAATGTTTTCTACCTTTGTGTAAATAGGCTTCTGGCTGTTAATTTTTCATCTTTCTCTGAAGCAGTGCAGATTAGATTCAGTTAGAGATAGCCTGTAGGCTGCACCAGTCCTATCAGCGCTTGCATTGTCATTGTATTAGCCCAGATGCCAGATTTCTTGTCCCCTTCACAATGTCAAGATTAAGTGAATTGCCAGATTTGGGGAGAGAAAATTCAATTCCTTCTGGCCAGATTGTCAGGCTTTGGTTGTTTTTTTTTATCACCTTCCACTGGAAATGGTCATGGTTTCTTTCAGAAGATTATAGGAGGCTTCTCTTTAACATATTCAGTGCCTCAGAGAGGTGGGTTGGTGGTGATGTCCTCAGTCTCCACTGGTCTTGCACGCTACGGTGACAGGCTGCATTTTTTTTTTTGGAAGTGGCTTACTATAAGACGTCAGAAGTGCTTCTGTGGCCTGGAAGTTTGGGCATGAGTGGAAGAGGTGTTCTGAGAAGCCTGAGCTATGCATTTGTTGAAATGTACAATTGAATGCATTGCAGAACCTGGACTCAGTGGCCCAGGTTCCAAAACTATGCTCCAGTGTTCCTAAAATGGTAAAAAGGATTGTTCAAGCCTGTCTTAATCTTAACTTAGAGTCTCCAGTTCCAGACTGGCCTTTTGCTATTTTATTCAATGTCTTTCAAGACAAGGAAAATGTTGGTTAACCAATTATTCCTGCTGGACTGTGTGGTGGGACTTAACCTAACACCTAAGTGTTCACAATACAGTGGTATCAGAGCTAATTTAAGATGCTCCAGAGCTTAGCTCTGCCTTCTACTTTCCGTCCTTCTGACTTATCATTTCAGACATCTTCCCTGGGTGCTTCTCTTAGCCTTTGTCTGAAACTAATGCTGGGGTTGGTGCTGTATGCCTCTATGTACTCTTGTGTGTGTATGTTAGCACATGGGAGAGAGAGTGAAGCCTGCTCGGAGTGACAAGGTATGTGAAGGATCAACTGCACTACCTTTGTAGTCCCATGCATAATGGTGCAGCTTCTCAACCTGAAGTAATAGAATGGTAAGGTTGGAAGAGACCTCAAGGATCATCCAGTTCCAACCCCCTGCCATAGGCAGGGACACCTCCCACTAGTACAGGTCACTCAAAGCCTTGTCCAACCTGGCCTTGAACACCTCCAGGGAGCTTGTGGAGCACAGAGTCACCCAACGTGATCTTTGATCACGTTGGGTGATTCTGTGCTCCACAACCTCCCTGGGCGACCTGTGCCAGTGTCTCACCATCCTCACTGCAAACAACTTCCTCCTAACATCCAGTCTAAATCTCCCCTCTGCCAGCTTAAACCCATTGCCCCTTGTCCTGTCATTGCAAGACCTCATCAATAATCCCTCAGTCATGCACAGGTGTTTAAGAATGTTTTTACTTTCAATACTTTCCCTCCTAAAGTTTTTCCAAGGTGGAATATTTGGATTAACTATTTCAGGGGTAATTTTCTTCAGTAGACTGTATGATGTTAATGAAGTATAACATTTAAAAGCTGGTGTGTATTGCTGTTGAGTGACAAGGCACTAGTGGGACTGGATTTCTGTAGGAGAACTTCAGGTTAGTATTGATGAGATAAGTAGTGGTCACTGCAGCCTTGGAAATCAGCCTTGGCATATTTGGTGTTGACTGAAGGTGCCTGTGTGATGTAGTCAGCGGTGAATTTTGGGATGATCCTTTGATTATATGTGCCTCACAAGTCTGCATGTTCCATGTCTGAGGGGCTTGCTGAGAAAACTTATGACTTTGTAGAGCCTTGAAGATGGCACTTTTCTTTGGACCTGGAGATACAGAACTGATGTCGGCAGCAGGACCCAGCTGGTGGAAACTTGTCACTGTCACAGTGTTTGATATGCTTCAACAGTAACAGGAAATCCAGTGTGTGCTTGTGTGATGTGAGAGCTGGGAGATGTGGAGAGGGCCTGGCAGAGATCAGTACTAAGCCCACCTATTTCCACCTGAGAGCATGTGCCCTGGTGCACAGTGTTCTTTCTGCTGCAGCTTTATGCAACACATTTGCAGGGCTTCATTTTCCACTAGATTGAAAGCGAAGCCACTGTTGATTTTCTCCAAAAAGATCTATTTGAAAGTGCAATTGCCTGGAATTACATGGTGGCACTGAGAGGCCAGACCTTGCTGTAAATAACTTTCTTCTCAGCCAAAACCACAGCACTCTGCTGTCTACAGTCTTTTCTCTTTAGATTATTTCAACTGAAGGGAGGGGTTTTGGGCATTTTTCTTTTACGCTTTGTTTATTTTTGTCAGAGGCTGATTCTCATTTTCCTGGCTTTCGCTGCTCTAGCCAAATTGTGATTATGGTAGGCAGGGCAGCTCCCCATTCACGGTAATATTTCTGTGTGTTTGTATAGCACAAGGCTATATTAGCACTTACATACCTCTGCCACCTTTACTGCTGCCCTGCATGTGCTGGTGTTTCATCTGTCACTACAGTGGCAATGGCAACACGGAAGTTTTGGTGATGGTTAGCATCTTCATGCCAGTGAATGATGGGATCTTAGCAATGTGTGCTTGTGTTATTAAATGAAAGCCTAATGCCATTCACATTATTGTCCACCATTGATTTTTGAGTTTAATCTGAGCTGTGAACTGGCATTCCTGTCTGTGGAGAATTTTCATAGAATCATAGAATCATAGAATGGTAAGGTTGGAAGGGACCTCAAGGATCATCTAGTTCCAACCCCCTGCCATAGGCAGGGACACCTCCCACTAGTACAGGTCACTCAAGGCCTCCTCCAATCTGGCCTTGAACACATCCAGGGAGGGAGCATCCACAACCTCCCTGGGCAACCTGTTCCAGTGCCTCACCACCCTCACTGTAAAGAACTTCCTCCTAACATCCAGTCTAAATCTCCCCTCTGCCAGTTTAAGCCCATTGCCCCTTGTCCTGTCATTGCAGGACCTTGTAAATAATCCTTCCCCAGCCTTCCTGTAGGCCCCCTTCAGATACTGGAAGGCTACTATCAGGTCCCCTCGAAGCCTTCTCTTCTCCAGGCTGAAGAGCCCCAACTCCCTCAGCCTGTCCTCATAGGAGAGCTGCTCCAGCCCTCTGATCATCTTTGTGGCCCTCCTCTGGACCCGCTCCAACACTTCCATGTCCTTCCTGTGCTGAGGGTTCCAGAACTGCACACAGTACTCCAGGTGGGGTCTGACGAGAGCAGAGTAAAGGGGCAGAATCCCCTCCCTTGCCCTGCTGGCCACGCTGCTCTTGATGCAGCCTAGGACTCGGTTGCTGTCTGGGCTGCATGTGCACACTGCAGACTCATGTTGAGCTTTTCATCAACCCAGACTCCAAGGTCCTTTTCCTCAGGGCTGCTCTCCAGCCATTCACCACCCAGCCTGTATTTGTGCTTGGGATTGTGCCTACCCAGGTGCAGGACCTTACACTTGACCTTATTGAATTTCATGAGGTTGGCCTGGGCCCACCTCTCCAGCCTGTCCAGGTCCCTCTGGATGCCATCCCTGCCCTCTAGCAAGTCGACTGTGGTGGACAGCTTTATCTCTAACCTGTGCTGGAGATCTGTGTTGCAAGGAAAGGGTGAGTGAATGTGTGAAGGGTGGGAAGGGGCACGGTTAGAGCTGAGTACTGCTGTATGGGCTGAGAGAAATGTAACTCAGTAGCAGTGTGTGGCAGCTGGGATCCTGTACCTGTAGATGCGACAGAAATAGGTGTGAAAGCAAACTGAAGGAGGAGTGCATGGAGTTATTTGTGAGGGAGTATCCAAATGTTAGTGAACTGAAGTTTTAAAGTACCTAATAGTGTAGTTTCTCCCTTCAGCAATGGAGCATATGCTTTCTGGTACGACATTCCCTTGTCCTGCAAACGTACACATAGAATCATAGAGTGGTGAGGTTGGAAGGGACCTCAAGGATCATCCAGTTCCAACCCCCTGCCATAGGCAGGGACACCTCCCACTAGTACAGGGCACTCAAGGCCTCCTCCAGTCTGGCCTTGAACACCTCCAGGGAGGGAGCAGCCACAACCTCCCTGGGCAACCTGTGCCAGTGTCTCACCACCCTCACTGCAAACAACTTCCTCCTAACATCCCCATCCATCACATTTCGTCAACCTCAGTTTGCTTTTGCATTCTATTTGTTTTTAACCTAGCTGATTCTTAATAGTTATTAATTCTTCATTTCTGCATTTTCCTGATCTTTCCCAGTATTTTTCTTCTGCCTTGAGTTATAGTGTCTAGAATTAGTGTTTGTGATAAGGATTTGCCCATAGATGGATATTGAGAGAAGCTTTGGTGTGCCTTGGCCATTTCTGTGTGCATCAAATCAGTTTTTTCGTTCTACTTCATTGCCTTACAGGTTCCTCCACTTTATTCCCTCCTAGACCTTTTGTTACTCCTGAGTTTTCTTTTGTTCAGTGAAAAGAAAGCAGATAGGCCATGGACCTCATATACAGACCTTCTGAAATGATATTAGCAGTCCTTGCTCACACAGAAATGCTGCTAGTCCTAGGCAAGTGGTGTTGCCATCATCCCATGCAGATACAGCTGACTCACCTGAGTGCAGAGGAAAAGGGGTCAAACAAATTCCATCTCCTGACCTTTGCTGTACAAAAAAGGGTCAGGGCTGCTGAGCCAACCAGACTTGGTTTTATCAGGAAGGTGAGTCATCCAGTTTCCAAGAATAGCAGGCAGAAAGGAGCAGCTGCAGGCGAGGTGGGAGGAGGCAGTGGTGCTTTCAGTATGTTAATGAAGTTCTGTCTACATGTACAAATTCAGTCCACCTGTGCTGTGCTTGCACTTTCCTTTCCCCATGAATCAGCTTGAGCTCAACCTGCTAATGTACTGGTTTTGGGAGCCCCAAAGCACCAGGACTCATTCAGAGCAATAAATGATGGGAAACTGATTTCTTGGCCTGGATGGTGTCCCAGCCTCCTGAGCTTTGCTCCCCTGGGAGTCCCTTGCCAGTTGTGTTCAGAAGTGTGGCAGTGACACCATCTGGCATATGACTAAGCAAGGGTTGGGTATATAAACTAGTTTGTTGGTTTTTGGTGTGTGGTTTGTTTTTTTTTGTGTGTGTGTGTTTTTGGTGTGTGTGTGAGTTTGATGATTTGGTTTTGGTTTTGTTGTTTTTCTTTTTTTTTCTTTTTTTTTTTTTTGACATAACTGATTTAATAAAATTGTCAAATTACCTGCAGCAGAAGAAGCCTCCTCCTTGGGTTCTTGCTCAGTAAAAGATGGACCTCGCTTTTGATCTATGCCTGTGAACGTGGTTTGAGGGGCAAGTATGCAGATGGTTCTGCAGCTTCCAGTTAAAGCAGGTTAATGCCCATCCTAGTCTGCATTGCAGCTAAATGTCCCTTTCAAACAGCCAGGAATATCTGTGTTTAAGAATACCTACTCTAGTTTTCATTCAGGTTACAACTCTTGACTTCTCCATATGGCTTTTGTTGGAAATGGCATGTTATCTCCTGGGATTTCTTCTTAGGAAGCTCTTTTGTGCATTGGTATGGCAATTTTGCAGCTTTTGGGCACCTGAAAGGCCAAATGTAGTAGACTAAGCAGGTTTCCCAGTTCTCCCTCAGTGCTTGAGAAGACCAATGCTGAGACTCAAGGTGAGGCATTTTTGACAGGATCTGGTCATGTGGATGGCCAGTGGCAATGAACTGCAAGGGAGAAATATGTGTTCCAGGAGCCAGTAACTCAGTAGCATGGTCCTTGCTTACAGGTTCAGGTTGTGGCCTGGTTTCTTGCTAGCCTTATGCTGGTGGGTGATGTGCTGAGCTAATGGAGTGGCTTCTGGCTTATGAAGAATGTGAGAAGAAGAATTAGGTATATTTGATTTGTGTATCTCTCTTAAAATACCTTTATGTGGATAATTAAAAAACCAAAACAAACCAAAAAGTAATAAAAAAAATTCCTCTCCTAGGCCATACATTCTTACTTACAGAATCAGAATGGTAAGGTTGGAAGGGACCTCAAAGATCATCTAGTTCCACATAGATGTTCCAACCTCCCACTAGTACAGGTCACCCAAAGCCTCATCCAACCTGGCCTTGAACACCTCTAGGGAGGTTGTGGAGCATGGAATCACCCAACATGATCAAAGATCATGTTGGGTGATTCTCTGCTCCACAACCTCCCTGGGCAACCTGTGCCAGTGTCTCACCACCCTCACTGCAAACAACTTCCTCCTAACATCCAGTTTCAATCTGCCTTCTGCCAGTTCAAACCTATTGCCCCTTGTCCTGGTATTACAAGACCTTGTCAACAGTCCCTCTCCAGCTTTCCTGTAGCACCTCCCCCACACACACTTGTAGGAGGCTGCAGTTAGATAAAGCAGGGCCTAGTTTGGACAGTTTTGCTGCAGTGGATCCAGGTTTGTTCCTGGCTTCGTTGCTGAAGATTATCTCAGGGAATCTGCTTAACCAAAATGCTGAATGCCTACTTTGATGTTTTAGACTAATGTCTTTTCTCTCTCCATAGCTCCATTCTCTTTCTGCTCCCTCAGATACACTTTCAGTAGGTGCCTTACTTGCTTGTCAGTGACAAACAACCAAGACTGAATGTTGAAATAAGGCTCTTAGTGAACACTCAGGAAGATATCAGCCACCAGGACTTTACTCCCATGCAAAAAAGAGGTGAATTATGTCATTCTGGAAGTTCTCTTGCCTCCAGCTGAGCTATGGGTAAAGAAATAGACCACACATAAAGGATTCTAGAAAGTAAAGTTGTTGTGGGTTTTTTTTTCTCCCTCAATCTCTTCTTCTTTCTAATCTGCCATGTTGCAAAAAACATGGGCTGATTTTTATTTTTAATATGGGATTTCTATCTTGACTGCATTCCCTTAACCTTTCCTCAGAGATTTAATTTCTAAACCTTTGATGGATTTTGCTGCCCTCCTGCTGATGTTTTTCATTTATTGGAAGAGAATAAAAATAATAATTATTATAATAAACTCCACTGTTTTGCTGGAAGCAATTCACTAGTTGAGGTTTTTATGTGAACCCAGCCCTCTTAATCCTGGCAAACAGGATTCTCCTCCTAATCTCTAATCCCTGAGTACTTTAGCTATTAATCTTGAGAAGCATTTTCCCCTCCCCATCTGAGATTAACCTGAGAGTGGGTATGCATAGTTACTGGCTCCCTTTCTTTTTCCTCTTGCTTACCTGAGGTTTGGAGACTCAGGGAGAGAAGCACTGAATTCTGAGCCTTTAAGCTCAATGAGTTTGCTTTCTGATTAGTACTGCTGCTAAACACAGGTGTTGGTAACACTGCTTCTGAAAGGCCTGTTGGGAATTTCTCATGCTGTATGTATGCCACCTGAGGAAAAAAGGGAAGTCCTTACTGTATGATAGCCATAGTAAAAGTGAAGGGAAGCAGGAGGATGGGGGAACTTGGGAGGAAGATCTCTAACTTTGACATGACTTGCTAGAGGGCAGGGATCCATCCAAAGGGACCTAGACAGGCTGCAGAGGTGGGCCCAGACCAAGCTCATGAAATACAACAAGGCCAAGTGCACCTGGGTAGGCACAATCCCAACCACAACTCCAGGCTGGGTGGTGAATGGCTGAGAGCAGCCCTGAGGAAAAGGACCCGGGGGTGTGGGGTGATGAAAAGCTCAACATGAGCCTGCAGTGTGAGTGCAGCCCAGACAGCAACTGTGTGCTGGGCTGCAGCAAGAGCAGTGTGGGCAGCAGGGCAAGGAAGGGAATTCTGCCCCTTTGCTCTGCTCTCGTCAGACCCCACCTGGAGTCCTGTGTGCAGTTCTGGAGCCCCCAGCACAGGATGGATATGGAAGTGTTGGAGCAGGTCCAGAGGAGGCCACAAAGATGCTCAGAGGGCTGCAGCAGCTCTGCTCTGAGGACAGGCTGAGAGAGTTGGGGCTCTGCAGCCTGGAGAAGAGAAGGCTTCCAGGAGACCTTAGAGTAGCCTTCCAGGATCTAAAGGGGGCCTACAGGAAAGCTGGGGAGGGATTATTTATAAGGTCTTGCAATGCCAGGACAAGGGGCAATGGGTTTGAACTGGCAGAAGGGAGATTGAGACTGGATATTAGGAGGAAGTTGTTTGCAGTGAGGGTGGTGAGACACTGGCACAGGTTGCCCAGGGAGGTTGTGGCTGTTCCCTCCCTGGAGGTGTTCAAGGCCAGGTTGGAGGAGGCCTTGAGTGACCTGTACTAGTGGGAGGTGTCCCTGCCTATGACAGGGGGTTGGAACTAGATGATCTTTAAGGTGCCTTCCAACCTTACCATTCTATAATTGTCCTGAAGTTCTTGTGGTCCTTATCTCCTTATTTCACATTAACATATAAAATTCACTGCATATTTTAAAGCAAGTGTTCAATATTGGATTTTTTTTCTCTCTGTGGCAAGCATAGTTCCAAAGTGTTTTACAAGATATTTATGCAGGAGTCATCTTTCTATACCTGAAAGACCATGTCACCACCAAGTGGAAAGAACATACTGTGCACTACAGCAGTACTGATGGAGAAGGTTTTTGTGCATTGTTGTAAATGCTTGAGGACCTTTGTGCTTAAACAGAAATTCAGAACTCCTCTCCTGTAACATCACTGTGCTCTCCACCACTGCATGGAGGTGATTTGTGGCACCCTCTTAGAAGAAATGCTCTCTTCTGAGTCACCTGAGTTTTCTTGTGCTATTACATGCACTATCATTAGAGGTCTTCTGCTTGGCTGATTATTTTGTCCCCTGAAAAGGTTTACCATGTTAAAAGATAATGATGAAATAGAATCTTTCCAAATTTTGACTCTCATATTTAGGTGAGCAACGAATAGGAATGATACAGTGCATGTCCATAGCCCAGACAGCAACCGAGTCCTGGGTTGCAGCAAGAGCAGCAGGGCAAGGGAGGGCATTCTCCCCCTTTGCTCTGCTCTTGTCAGACCCCATCTGTAGTCCTGTGTGCAGTTCTGGAGCCTCCAGCACAGGAAGGACATGGAAGTGGTGCAGCGGGTCCAGAGGAGGCCACCAAGATGCTCAGAGGGCTGCAGCAGCTGTGCTGTGAGGACAGGCTGAGAGAGTTGGGGCTCTGCAGCCTGGGGAAGAGAAGGCTTCCAGGAGACCTTAGAGTAGCCTTCTGGTATCTGAAGGGGGCTACAGGAGGGTGGGGAGGGACTATTGACAAGGTCTTGCAATGCCAGGACAAGGAGCAATGGGTTTGAACTGGCAGAGATTTAGACTGGATGTTAGGAGGAAGTTGTTTGCAGTGAGGGTGGTGAGACACTGGCACAGGTTGCCCAGGGAGGTTGTGGCTGGTCCCCCCCTGGGGGGGTTCAAGGCCAGGTTGGGGGCGACCTTGAGTGACCTGTGCTAGTGGGAGGTGTCCCTGCCTGCAGGTTCTTGGAACTGGATGATCCTTGAGGTCCCTTCCAACCTTACCATTCTTACCATCAGTTCTAAAAATGTTGTGTTTGTAATCTCTCCTGCTTTGATTGTTTGTTTTTGGTGGCAGGCTCAGGTAGTTTACCTTTATGACAGCATGAGACCAGATGTATTGTTGTGTGAGACACTCCAGTGAGCTGCCAGTGTTTGGCAGTGATTAGCTTTTTTTACAGACTCTTTTCTTTATCTGCTGGGAATTTTAATTTTTCCTTCTCATTGCTTTGCTTCTTATTGATTTAAAGGAAAAAAAAAGGTATCTGAAGGCCTTCTTGATAATAGAATATTGATGAGAAGACTGAGGAAGGTGAGAGGTGGTGGAAGCCTTTGTTCCTCTTCAACAAAAGATGGAGAATACTGAGGAAGAAATGTGAATGTGTATGGCAAGGAGGGAGGTGGGAGAGAAGAAAGTTATTTAAAATCACAGCTAGGAAATCACTCTTCCAGCCTGCGTGGCCAGAGTGAGATCAATTTTCAATTTCAGTTTCCTTGCCTTTTGTGTTTCAAGACACTTACGTGCCACTGGAGATGGGGGATCTGCTAGCAACTGTTTGTTTAGAACAAATTGTCAGTAGATATTTTTTTTTTTCAGATGGACTGCTTCCTGGATCAATTTAACATGCTGTAAGGAAGAAAAAGGGGGAACAGTGAGGCCCTGCTCTCCTCAAGAGTCACATTTATACCAGTGCAACTCTGCCCACATCTGTGGTTTTACTTCTCTGCTCAGCGAGGTGTGAGGAGCAAATCAAGCAGGCTTTTGTTTCATAGATCCTTTTAGCATCAGATGAGGAGTGGGGTGTGAGAGTACATGCACCAGGCAGAGCTGGGTGGCTTGATCTTAAGCAACCATGGAGTATCAGTGCTTCATACCTCTGAAGGATCTTGAATCAGGAATAGTCTACCTCTCATCTGTAGTTTGGTGTGCGGCAATACAGGATCAACTGCTGTGTAAAATCTCTGTTGCTCATTTTGTTGAGCACATACAGGTGAAGATTTGGCTCAGAGAGATGACATCATTACTTGAATTATCTTTACTGCTTCCTCAAACTAATGATGGGTTTGAAAAGCGAAACAGATCCCTTTCCCACCCCAATCAATTTCTACAGAAACTTTTCTATTAAGGAAGAAATTAATTTGAGTGGAAAGAAGAGAAGGCTTCCAGGAGACCTTAGAGTAGCCTTCCTGTATCTCAAAGGGCCTCCAGGAAGGCTGGGGAGGGACTATTGACAAGGTCTTGTAATGCCAGGACAAGGGGCAATGGGTTTGAACTGGCAGAGGGGAGATTTAGACTGGATGTCAGGAGGAAGTTGTTTGCAGTGAGGGTGGTGAGACACTGGCACAGGTTGCCCAGGGAGGTTGTGGCTGCTCCTTCCCTGGAGGTGTTGAAGGCCAGGTTGGAGGAGGTCTTGAGTGACCTGTACTGGTGGGAGGTGTCCCTGCCTATGGCAGGGGATTGGAACTAGATGATCTTTGAGGTCTCTTCCAACCTTACCGCTCTCTGAAATTTAGAGAATGAGTAATAACTATTTAACCTTCTGACTAATGTAATCTGGGATTTCATTAGAATTAGATTTCATTGGCATTCTAATGTAATCTGAGATTTCATTAGAATCTATGATTTGGGGTTTTTTTGGGTGTATTTTTGGTGTTGGATTTTTGTTTGGTTTTGCTTCTTTCTGGCTCACATAGATTGGAAACCCCACAGGAAAAAAAAAAAAAAGGATGGGAAAATTGAGATTTGCTTACCATAATATGGAGAGGTAGATTCAAAAGAAACAATTTACAACTACAAGATTTTATATTCTAACATTTTATTCTTTTCAGCACCTTTAACGAAGGCTGGACTTGAAACTAAAGAATTGGATAGGTATGTTGTTTTGAAATAAAATATATCAGTGCTTTTAGGTCAATATTCAGATTTTCATGTACAGTGAGCAAGTATTTCCTTATAATAGTCATGGTAATTGCCATCACAAGTCACTTGCAAGCTATTCAGCTGTCTTTTGCACACAGAGCTTGTAATAATTTTGCAGTGTCAATTCTGTAAACTGGAGTCTGTAATTTCAGATATGTAAGTCAGGGTTTTGCCCTGAAAAAAAATGTTGCTATTGGTTTATGTAATCTCATTTGCAAGATAAATTTAAGCAGGAGGCAATAAAAATACCTCATGATTAATGCCTCTATAAATCAGTCCCTTCAGCCTATTCATCCTGCAAATCGTTCATCTCTGAACTCTTGCTTTTGACATCAGATTATCTAATAGGCACATACTTAATGATTGTATTGCACTGGTGTGAAACTTGTAACTGTGTAGTAGAAGGTTGTGTCTGTCCCACAAGGCTCCCACTTCGCTAGAGACAGAGTAGGACTGAGTCAGTGTGGTTGCTGCTTGGGGCCAGGGAGTACTGGGCAGGGAGGACAGCAGCTGTGTCTTGTAGCAGAGCCTGGCAAAGCCAGGCTGGCCACTGCTAGGGCCAGTCTTAGAGCACAGGAAGAGACTGAACAAGCTAATGCCACAGCAGGGTGGCCCTTGCCAGTAGCTGTGAGCTCCTCAACATCTGCTCTGGTGTATCTGACAACCATGAGAGAATGAAGCTCTTCTTCTAGGGTTTGTCACTATCTCATCATCTTTTCTCTTCTGTCCCTGGGCAGGAAGAACTCTTTCTGAATTTTCATTTACTCTGTAGCAGTAAGAAGACTTAAGTTTGTTCCTGCTACCACTCTTTGTGGGTCACAGGAAGACTGATCAGTCTATTTGTGCCTGTTATCTGAAACAAATCAGAGTTTCGGAGACTGTGTGGAGAAAATAGAATCATAGAATGGTAATGTTGGAAGGGACCTCAAAGATCATCTAGTTCCAACCCCCTGCTATAGGCAGGGACACCTCCCACTAGTACAGGTCACTCAAGGCCTCCTCCAACCTGGCCTTGAACACCTCCAGGCAGGGAGCAGACACAACCTCCCTGGGCAACCTGTGCCAGTGTCTCTCCACCCTCACTGCAAACAACTTCGTCCTAACATCCAGTCTAAATCTCCCCTCTGCCAGTTCAAACCCATTGCCCCTTGTCCTGTCCTTGCAAGACCTTGTCAATAGTCCCTCCCCAGCCTTCCTGTAGCCCCTCTTCAGATACTGAAAGGCTACTCTAAGGTCTCCTGGAAGCCTTCTCTTCTCCAGGCTGCAGAGCCCCAACTCTCTCAGCCTGTCCTCATAGCAGAACTGCTGCAGCCCTCTGAGCATCTTCATGGCCTCCTCTGCACCTACTCCAACACTTCCATGTCCTTCCTGTGCTGGGGGCTCCAGAACTGTACACAGAAATAATTTTTTTTTGTTTGTTTTTGACTGGTGCCTAGCCTGACAGCACACAGACCTAAAAATGTGATCAATGACATGTTTTCACCATCCTTTTGCTTTTTATTTCCAGGAGATGTTGGTGAGTTCTTAATGAAAATTCATTTAGCATCTGCTGTGGGCCAGGTACAGGTTCTGCAAATCCAATTATTTGCATTTCTGTCAACATGTCTCAGACTTTATTTACAACTGTTCCTGATGGTTTGAGTTCAGTGGTGTGTTTCTGACAATGCAGCACAACCCTAAGCATTTCCTTTCTGCTGTAGTTTGAGGTTCTTACGGAGTTCTGCTGATGCATGTCAGTGCTTTGCAAGGGGAAGAGGAAATAAAATTTGTCAGTTATAGGCAGATAATAAAAGGAGGTGGGGTGACTTGCAGAGAGTTTAGGGGGAGTGATAATAGACAGGGTAATAGGAAACCAGCAAAGGTGCTAAGGGTTAATGTTGTACCTCCTCTGAACTCAAAATCAACAAAATCCTCTGGCTTGACCAGTACTGGGATTTTACCCAGTCACTATGAAAGGACATAGGCAAAGTACTCAAGACTTGTGTTTATGGGGTTCAGTTTTTGACAGTTTTGTGATGTGAAGGTAATTCATGGTTTCAAAGTGGTAGTTTTTGTTCTGTGAAGGCCACCTGCCTTTCTATGTGTGATGAACTTGGCCAGAGATCCCCAAATACTCACAGCTGTTTTGACTGCTTGGGTGTCTTAACCTTCTGCTGTGAGCTGCTGTTGGCTGTGTGCCTGCTCCCCAGCTGATGAGGGTGTTCTTGTCTGATTAGGAGAAAAAGTGTTCGACACGGTTGAGTTACTCCTTGTTTGAGACTGTCCTTTGTCCATGATAATCTGCAAGGTCTGGCTGTCCCCTTTTCACTTTTTTTTTTTTCCTCTCTCCTTTTCATATGTTCTCATGTTAATTTCCTTAGGATAGAGTGACTCCAGTGTTATATTTAATGGTATAAAACTGATCACAGAACAGTTTGGGTTGGATTATCTAGTTTCAACCCCTTTGCCATGGGCAGGAACACCTCTCACTAGACTAGGTTTCTCAAAGTCCCATCCAACCTGGCCTTGGACACAGGGAGGGAGCATCCACAACCTCCCTGGACAATCTGTTCCATTGTCTCATCACCCTCACTCTAAAAAATTTCTTCCTGATAAAGTCTATCTACTTTCAGTTTAAAGCTGTTCCTCCTCATCCTGTCACTGCAAAACCTTGTGAAGATTCTCTCTCCAGCTTTCTTGTAGCCTGACTTCAGGTACTGGAAGGGCACTCTGAGGCCTCCCTGGAGCCTTCTCTTCTCCAGGCTGAATAGTCTCACCTCCTGCTTAGGGAAGGTGATCCAGACCTCTGATCACGGGTATAACCTTAGCCAATATATGGAGTGCTGTTGGAATCCTTTCAGGTCTTTATGCTGAGGAGCTTTTTTGGTCAGCATCTCCCTAAGAAGAGATAATGATTCAGGAGAAGTTTGAGTTACTTCATGCCAGAAGTTTCCTGTAAATCATCTGTAGTTTTGGGAGTTAATTCTGGTCTTGCTCTGCTATGTGTGAGAGGTTTGGATTATAGAGGAGCCCACAGTGTGTCTTCTAAAGTTGACGAAGTGATGCAATGTGAACATATAACTGGGATATAGAGCCTTTTACATTGCATCAGAGACAGATTAGACAGTAAGGATGCAGCTAAGACTGGGCTCTCATATCCTAAGACTGCTTCTGCTATAGGTTGGGAGCTGTGGAGGATCACTCTGGGCACTGTTTCCAGCAATGTGGGCATGTTGTAGTTTTGGTCTTCAGTTTAAGACATAGTTGAGACTATTCTCACTATTCTCTACACATTCTATTCCTTCCTGTTCTCACTACTTGTCAGTGAAGACAAGACAGAGCTCAACAAGTTTGCATCAGAAATTGCCTGAGCAAATAGGGTTATGCCTGACAGCAGTAGCTGTTGTACGTAGATGGAGAAGCTCTGTGAGCCATTTGCAAGTTAGGATCAGTTTAACAGTAAATCTATGAGTAGAGGAGATAATCACATTGCCAGTGAGTAGTGGTTCTGGGTATCACCTTCTCCCCCTCCCAATGAATTCGCCCAGACGACACTCAGCCAGCTGGAAGTTAAGGAATGAAGCTTTATATATACAGTTTAGCACAATATACAAGCAGATATTTACAATATATTACAGTTATTTATGACTATATACAGTTATATACAGGTTAAAAGTAATACAGAAACACAGTACCCCTCCCAGCAACCAGAGTGCCCAGGAGGGGCTCCCCACTACTCTTCCACCTTCTTTCCACCCTCTCCCTTGTCTCAGGATCTCTCTCTTGTGTGCAAGGTGAGTTGGAAGAGGTGGGCAAGGTGGGGGTTAAGAAGCAGAATGGTTAGTTGGAAAATGTGCAGGGTCAGGCAGAAGGGTTAATGCAGCAGAGGCCAGGCAGAGACTGTCCTACCTGTTTTTGTGTCCCTGTTTTTATACAGCTCAGCAGAATGAATGGGTAATAGAGACATCACCTTATTTTCTTTTCTCACAGCCAATGATCTAATTTCTCTCATTAAAGTATTCTAGTTAGCCTCAGACCAGCACAGTGAGTTGTATTGTTATTCCAGCTGATTGCTGTTCGTAACAAGGATGAATGAATGAATGGAAACCAAACCACTGTACAGAAAATGCACCATGCCAGTAATCACTGTTCTTGCTGTGTGCACTACTGCAGCATCCTGTTCTGTGTTTCACTTACAAGGGTTGTGTTCATACATTGTATGTACAATACCTGACTTACAGCTGAGTGCCTTGGTAATGCCAAAACCATGAAAGGTGGCTGAGTGTGCACTGCTGTCACAGACACCTCCAGCTGTTTTATCAGCTCCGTGGTGTGAGCATCTCTGTGACCAGAGTGCTCAGCTTTGTCTCCATAATGGCTCTGGGAAGGAAAAGACCTGAGCTGATGGGATCCTCTCTATTACTATGTTGTTTCTTTAGAGGCATGAGTCATTCACTGAGAAATACAGCACATAGTTGGTCTGCTGTTAACTATATCTCATTCTTGCTGTCAGCACGGTGCTGGCTGAGAGCCTGGCTGTTCCTATCACCTCTTTTTTTTTTTTTTTTTTTTTTT
>VWZE01026363.1:119786-143764 GCA_013396675.1 Eubucco bourcierii
TTTTGTTTTTCCCCCCTCCTTGCTGAGCTTACTCATTCTCTTGGTCCTATTTTAAGGAAGTAGTGGCTCACAGGGCACATTGCTCTCTTACTCAGAGGTTTTTACTTTGCAACACCGGTGACAGCTCCGAGTTGGCAGGCAGAGGGGAGGGCTTCTCTGCTATGACCTTTAAAATGGCTGACTGCAGCAAACATGACAGATTTCTCCCCTTCCAGTGGCCACTCGCTTCCTTTCTATGCTTTCCCTTCTTGAGAGGCAAGAGCCGAGGCTGCTCCTTGCTGTGGGAGTCTCTGGAGAGCAGCGCTGAGGCGGAACCGCTGAGCTGGGCTGGTAGGAAAATGAAGTGAGGGAGTGGAGGCGCAGCCTGCAAAACAGTCACCGCTGCTGCCGTTCACTTGCTGGGAAAGAAAACAAGCAGAAAAACAAGGGCAGTTGCTTTAAAAGAAAGGGTGGGAGGGAGAAGAACAGGTGGAGAAAATATAGAGTGGGCAGAGCAGGTGGAATTGAGATTGGGTTGAAGGGCAGAGAAAAGGTGAAGAAAATGGGAATGAAGAGGGAGCATTAGCTCCTTTCTAGTAGACAAGAAACAAGGAGATTTTCAAGAACCTTTACAGTGGATTTTGGGGCAAATCTGCTGTCAGATTGATCCAGTAGCCATGTTCCTCTCCCAACAGTGTACTTTTGGTCCTGCATACCTGGGGTAAGTCCACATTAGCAGCTGCTTAGGATCTCTTAGCAGTATGGCCTCCTACTGCCATACAGTAGTGTGTGTAGGAAACATAATGGTGATGAGAAGATCCACTTACAGACAGTGACTGATGCTCTGATATGACAAATTAGGGAAAATGTGGCAATTGTGTGTCATTCCAGGTCAGGCTTTTCTTAAGGGATGTTTTCTAGGAGGGCCCAGGGACTTCCATTTTAAGTCAGATCCAGTCATTTCATTGTCACTATTTGCTCTACAACCAGGTAGTAGATTTTCCTTGAAACTGGACTGGAGAGCTAAAAGGCTGGTCATCTGAAAGCATTTTCATCTTGTGTATCTAATAGCAGAAAAAAGAGAAGATGAATGCTGATGGATGAGCTATTCTGTGTGGTGGCCCCCAGAAAAGGGCTGTATGTTTTCTCTCTGCTGTCATGTGCTACCCAACTGGCTTTGTATTTCTGTTTGTGTGCCTCAGCTGAACATGTCTAATCTTTATGCTGTTTTGTTGGATGAACAGCTGCTTATGTTTTGATTCTCACTTCCCTGCTGCTGCACTTGTGAGAGGTTGGATTATCAGATCTTACACTGTTGACAGGTGAACTCTATTTCTCCATAAAGCAGTCAAATATGGAGAGTAAGTTCACACCTACCGTGTCACTTCCACAGGTTAAATCTCATAAAATTGCAGTGTTAATTCAAAGTGCTGGGCAGAGTGCAGGAAATAATGGGTGTCTCAAAATGGATGGTCTTTGTAGGTGAGCCATAAATGCCCTTCAACTTTTGTTCCTAGTTTCTTACTGTCACACATCAGACCAGAAGCAGTAAGTGACTTTGGATATTTACTTCGGGACTTCATCTTTGATTCCTGTATGACTTTAACTCTTTCTTTTTTAATAACTTGAGAATGCTGTGAAACCATTGTCCTTTCTCCTGTTGTGGCAATCATAGAATGGTAAGGTTGGAAGGGACATCAAAGCTCATCCAATTTCAACCTCCTGCCATAGGCAGGGACACCTCCCACTAGTACAGGTCACTCAAGGCCTCCTCCAACCTGGCCTTGGACACCTCCAGGGAGGGAGCAGCCACAACCTCCCTGGGCAACCTGTGCCAGTGTCTCACCACCCTCACTGCAAACAACTTCCTCCTAATATCCAGTCTCAATCTCCCTTCTGCCAGTTCAAACCCATTGCCCCTTGTCCTGGCATTGCAAGACCTTATAAATAATCCCTCCCCAGCCTTCCTGTAAGCCCCCATCAGATACTGGAAGGCTACTCTAAGGTCTCCTGGAAGCCTTCTCTTCTCCATGCTACTGAGCCCAAACACTCTCAGCCTGTCCTCATAGCAGAGCTGATGCAGCCCTCTGAGCATCTTCGTCGCCTCCTCTGGACCCACTCCAACAGTTCCATGTCCTTCCTGTGCTGGGGGNTTCCTCAGGGCTGCTCTCAGCCATTCACCACCCAGTCTGGAGTTGTGCTTGGGATTGTGCCTACCCAGGTGCAGGACCTTACACTTGGCCTTGCTTAATTTCATGAGGTTGACCTGGGCCCACCTCTGCAGCCTGTCCAGGTCCCTCTGGATGGATCCCTGCCCTCTAGCAAGTGCCACACAGCTTGGTGTCATCTGCAGACTTGCTGAGGGTGCACTGATTCCTCTGTCCATCCACTGACAAAGATGTCAATGACCAAGATGACAAAGACATGCAACTTCCCCTCTGACTTTTTTGTGAAGGTGTTTAAGTTGGGTCATGGTGACAACAGCTCTCTAGTAACATTGTCTGGATTTCAGCTGCTGGCTTAGTCACGTGCTCTTCTGTTTTCTGTCATTGGTGTTCTGTGTTATAGTTATTTATCTCTTCTACTTCAGTACTGAGTCATACTGGAGAATTAGAGATGCAGTTATAACTTTCATAGAAATATACTGACTTAGAGAAAAGACCATAAGCAGTACAGAGTGATAACAGAGCAGTAGCTGGCAGGAGGCATGAAATGAAGTGACCAAAAAGTGGATTTCACAGAAGAAAATACTCTTTCTAATAAAAGAAAGTATTTTAAAATAGGATCAATTTCTTGGTATTTTCTTTTCTCTTGATTTTCTTTTATTTCTTAGCACTGCTGCTGTGGGATAAACTCTCAGTGAACGAGGGGGAGCAGTAGGGTAGAGTCTGTGCTTCTCTGATTGATTTGCTAAGCCTCTTAATACATTTATTCCTCTCCTTGTGGTCATTAATAGCTTCATTATTTGGACAGGGAGGAAAGTGTTCAGTCATTCCTGTAGCCAGTTACTACTTTTTCATCTGGAAGAAAGCATTTTATTAAAAACTGTTCTTGGGTGTATGAGGAGGCCTGTGAGAAGCAAGAGACCTAAGCCTAGCTGGCAGGTGCAAGGTGAAGAGCAAAGGGTAAGAAAGGCATCTGTGGCCCAGCAGATGCATCAGTTAGGTTTTCTTTACTAAGAAGCAACCTCTGATAGCTGCCCTGTATCCTTTTTGTAAGAATGGACTTCTTTCCTGGCTTGCTTGTCAGATCAAATGAACATGTCTGTGTGTGTGGGGAGAGGCTGAAATTAATTACTGTCGGTAAATGAAGCATATGGAAGCTTGCCTTGATGTTACAGTGGTTGTGAATTAGTGCAGAAAAAAACAGTGGGAAAGCAAACAGTGAAACACTGTATCTGGACCAGAGCTAGCAATATGCTAGCTTGTTAATGTCTCCACACACCCAAACCTACTTTTTCAGTTATATTGAGGGTCTCCTAATTACACTTGTATTTTCTCTTTGCTCCCCCTGGGATCTGTAACACAAAGATGCACCACCACAGTCCAGGTTCTCATTACTACTTCCACTGGCAGTCTCCCAGTTGGGTGAGAGGTGCCCCAACACAAATGGTATGATGGAGAATTCAGGGTAATTGCTCAGCTTCACACCTATGTGGAAATTAAACTTCCCAGCAGTATTGATGGCATTGTTATTGTAACATCCACTTAAAACCATCTCACTTTCTCCTGTCTTAGAAGGGAAGAGTTAATTACTGGAGTCCTGTGTGCAGTTCTGGAGCCCCCAGCACAGGAAGGTCATGGAACTGTTGGAGCGGGTCCAGAGGAGGCCACAAAGATGCTCAGAGGGCTGCAGCAGCTCTGCTATGAGGACAGGCTGAGAGAGTTGGGGCTCTGCAGCCTGGAGAAGAGAAGGCTTCCAGGAGACCTTAGAGTAGCCTTCCAGTATCTGAAGGGGGCCTACAGGAAGGCTGGGGAGGGACTATTGACAAGGTCTTGTAATGCCAGGACAAGGGGCAATGGGTTTGAACTGGCAGAGGGGAGATTTAGACTGGATGTTAGGAGGAAGTTCTTTTACAGTGAGGGTGGTGAGACACTGGCACAGGTTGCCCAGGGAGTTTGTGGCTACTCCCTCCCTGGAGGTGTTGAAGGCCAGGTTGGAGGAGGCCTTGAGTGACCTGTGCTAGTGGGAGGTGTCCCTGCCAATGGCAGGAGGTTGAAATTAGATGATCCTTGGGGTTCCTTCCAACCTTACCACTCTGTGATTCCATGGTTCTATGGCAATGAAAGCAGAGCTTTTCTGCTGTTGGAGCAAATGCATGAGTTGCCACTGATTTCATGGTAGCAGAGTGGAGACTGATGGCTGAAGATTATTTGAGTTCATTTCAAAGAGTTGCTTGGCAGTTGTAGGCAACCTGAAATCCTTGTTTTGATTGATGCAAGTTGTGTAGTGTTAGCACAACTGGAGACTTAAATGCTGCACCTAGAGCCACTGTTTGTCACAACTAGAAAGATGCTTAACTAATGTAAGCTACTCATGCCTTCAGTTAACATTATGCATTGTCAGGTATTAGCAAGAAGCATTTTGTCCCCATTGAGCAGAATTTATTTCTCTGTTAAACAGTAGCTATTGTCAATACATTTTGCTGGCTTAAATCAGTTCCTTGGAGAATCTGGTAGGTAAACATGCTTCCTTGGGGAAGCATGTCCCAGTTAAGTGGATTACAGAGCAAATTATATCCAGTCCAATGCAGCAGTGAACCTGAAGCATCTTCTGCTGATACATTTAAAGGGTTTCAGCAGGGTTTGCTGGAACTAAAACGTCATGAGCTACAGTGATACAGTGGAGACTGTTGTAGTCAAAGGTGTCAGGAGTTGTAAAACAGAAGTGAACTTTGCTATGTGGATTGTTAAATTCTGATGCACCTCTTGGATTTTGTTTGATCTAAGGTCAGACCCTGTTCCAATCATAAAATCTGACGTTCTAAAATCAAGGGCTTTGCTGTTATTGTATCTGTCAAAAGCCCAGGCAAAACCAATTTCCACGTACAACATCCAGTAAGATATCCAAGGCAGAAGGTTGTCAGGTGCTTGCTCTCAGCTTGGGTGTAAAACTAAGTTCTTTAACTTAAACATCACCAATTCTTTAATAGCAATTATTTTCTGTTCTGGCCCAAACTACACCTTTAGCACCCACTGGTCCCTGTGCTGCTTTGCACTCATTCTCCACCCAGGGCAGAACATTTCTCTACTGTGTTCTCATCTTGCATGTACTGTAGCTGAGCACTACTGTGTCTTGTGGCAGGTGGAAATGTTTCATTCAGGGGTATTGAACTTTGATATCAATTTCAAAATGCCTCAGAATCTAGAGTAGAAGGAATTACACAAGTATAAGTTATCCTTTTTCCTCAGTGTTTGTTAGACTGATCAAGATGTATGTTTCACAGCTTCTGGGTTCAGTAGTGTGTGCTTGGGCTCTAATGCCTAAAGAGCTGTCACCTCATTGAGTGCTTGCATGATGATCATGCATTCAAACTTCACCACCTTCCTTCCTTTATTATCATATTTTTAGGTGGAAGGGAGAGAATGGCAAGTTCCTCAGAACACACAGTCTCATGGCTTTACTTGAACTTAATTTCCTCTCTGTGGTCAGAAGTAATGTCCAAACCTCTGAAATGCTCAAGCTTCTGCTATGCAAGATGTAGGTGGCTTGAGGGGGGAAGAAGTAGAGGAGAGAAGCTGAGTTTCCTCAGACTTCAAAACTGGCTAAATTTTTTTGTCTCAGTGGGCATAAGGTTGTAAAGGGTGAGCGAAGAAGAGGCTGGCTGTGCAGGTTTACACACTTGGCTTACTGAGAGGCATCTTATCCACAATATGGAGAACCCAAATATTAAATAAATATTAGACTAAGAGCTGCTGCTCCATTTTAAAATCAAACCACTCAGGCCTGATACCTGGCATGGTTAAAGATAGCCTGCTTTCACGAGCAAGCCCCTCTCACCCCCAGACTGGGAGGGAAAATAACACAGAAAACCCTGTTTTGAGCTAAAGAGAAAGTTAAATGACAATAACACTGTGTGCAATTACCTTAGCATGTTTCACAGGAAAAGCACAGCGAAAGCAGAAGGTGCAGCAGTCAGCAATAAAACACATCCCCCACCCACCTCTTCCAAGCCCACTGCCAGCCCATCAGAAAAGACCACCAGCCCTGAATGAAAACCAGAAGGAAGCCCTCCTACCCCAAGACAGGGAGCTGCTCATCTCACAATCTGGGCTACAAGCTTCATCATACTTGGCTGCAGCTGGCACTTCAGTTTTAACACTGACCTTCAACACTTCCAGGGAGGGAGCAGCCACAACCTCTGTGGGCAACCTGTGCCAGTGTCTCACCACCCTTACTGCAAACAACTTCCTCCTAACATCCAGTCTAAATCTCCCCTCTGCCAGTTCAAACCCATTGCCCCTTGTCCTGTCATTACAAGACCTTGTCAATAGTCCCTCCCCAGCCTTCCTGGAGGTCCCCTTCAAATACTGGAAGGCTACTCTAAGGTGTCCTGGAAACCTTCTCTTCTCCAGGCTGCAGAGCCCCAATTCTCTCAGCCTGTCCTCATAGCAGAGCTGCTGCAGCCCTTTGAGCATCTTCGTGGCCTCCTCTGGACCCACTCCAACAGTTCCATGTCCTCGTCCTTTGCCATATAAACTGTGTTCCTTGTGTGTTTCAGGGGCAGATGATACTGGCACAGGCTGGATCTCTTGCTGGTGAGGTCTGAGGAGCTGTGGTGCCTGCAGGTCCAGAGACTTTCTCTTGTCCCTGAGCATTTTCTCTGAGCTTCATGAGAAGTGCTTGGTAGGCAAACACATCACTGTGATTTCTGTCTCTGGGGAACTTCTGGACTGACAACAGGCTTCTTCCAAATATTTTCTCAGTTTGACAGGGTTTGGCACTTGTTCACAGGTGAAATTCCAGAACACCTGAGGTGGCTACAATCCTAGGCACTTGTCATACTCTGCCACTCATAATTATCCAACCTCGGGGCAGATCTCCAGGTGGTATTCTTGGGAAAGGCCTGCGTTACTCTGGGCAAGACCTGGCCCACCAACTGCATCAGGTTACATCCATGTCAGGTGCCTAGGGGAGTAACTGTATCATAATACACCAGTAACCAGCACAAACACCATGGCTTTAAGCTATTCCCCTGAGGCAATAAGCATCATCAGAAAGTGCACCTTAAGTACAAATGCCTAAGGTTTTATATAGCATAACCAGGCCTCAACACATTGGCCCCAGCTGCCTCTGGGCAGCAAATGCATCAACATGGTGAGCATACTATGGAAACAAAAAGAAGTATCCAAAATTCTTTTAACAAGCCTTAATTGAATCCTCTTGTTATCTCGCTGCTTCTTATCTCAGCCCTTTTGAGCAGTCCCTCTTTGGGTGCCAACATACAAAATAGACTGTCCTGCTTTAAGACAGGCTGTTCTCCCCACCACATACTGATTGGAAGGGGAACTAACACAAAAAAACCCTGGGATGAGATAAAGAGAGAGCTTAATGGAAATAATATGACATACAATTGCCTTAGCCTGTTTTGCAGATAGAGCACAGTACGAGCAGAAGCAGCGGCAGAAACCAGCGATAAAGCAACCTCAACCCTCCTGCACCTCCCAGCCCAGTGGAAAAAACTAACACCCCAAAATGAAAACTGGAAGAGAGCCCCTGGAAGTGTTCAAGGCCAGGTTGGACAAGGCCTTGAGTGACCTATACTAGTGGGAGGTGTCCCTGCCTATGGCAGGGGTTTGGAACTGGATGATCTTTGAGGTCCCTTCCAACCTTACCATTCTATGTTACAATTCAAACTACAAACCCCATAATACTTCGCTCCAGCCAGCACTTGAGCTTTAATACTGGCATGACATCAGCATGGTATTGACTACTCATCTGCAGTTTGAACTGGCTAAATTGATGACAACCCCTTTCAGTATAATTCATGTGCCATGCAGCACAGGGAGCCCTGGCTTCAGTGTGTGATTTGTTACGGTATTGCTGTCTGCACACACAACCACCTGGATGAGACAGTAAGGCTGCTCTGGCTGCATGGAGCACTGCCCTGCCAGGACATCAATGATTCATCTCCTGGGGTGCAGAGGGAGTGGTATTTCTTGTCATTCATCACCTTATTACTTTTAGGGAAAAAGTTGCTTCTAAGTGACAAGGTTTAAAATTGCAAGTTCTAAGTGTGTCTAAAGGGAATCTTGTAGGTGGCAACAGAAACCACTAACAAGGATCGTCCAGCTCCTTATCATCTAGCTCTAGCAGAGCTGGTAACCACAGGAAAAGATGCTTCCCTGCTCTGTGACTAAGGTTCCTCATCTCTGCAATGGGCATAATAATACTGTCTGACCTGCCACTGGAGGTGGGAGAATCTATACCAGGTTTTGAGGCAAATAAATGTGGAATACTTTGGCTTGTCTGGAAATACTCCATTTGATTCAAGACATAAAACATGCAGTTGCATATCTTTAGATGATGATTGCTCAGAAATTAAATGGAGTGTGATGCACTTCTGTGAGGTGATAAGTGCCAGGAATTCAGCCCTGGGTAGGTGAGGACAGGTGGATGAAAGTGGGATGAAGTTGCTGATAAAACCTGTGTTGCCTCTCGAAGCCTTGGTGGGCACAGCTATCACAGAATGTCAGGGACTGGAAGGGACCTCGAAAGCTCATCCAATCCAACCCCCCCTGCCAGAGCAGGATCACCTACACCAGATCACACAGGAGTGTGTCCAGGTGGGTTTTGAATATCTCCAGAGAGGGAGACTCCACAACCCCCCTGGGCAGCCTGTGCCAGTATTCTGTCACCCTCGCAGTGAACTAAGAGTGAATATATTTATCTGCAGCTGGAGGGCAATAACAGGGGCAGGCTGAGGAAGTGGATGTTATTCTAGAAGCAGCTGGTTGATAACAGGCTCTTGATTTGCTTGATTCAGATGTGAAAAGAGGCCACTCTTGTAGTGCTGGAATTGGTTACTATTCCAGCTGCTGTCTTCAGCTCAGCACATGATTCCTTCCTCCAAGTCCAGCCCCCTTGTGAAAGGCCTGGTCATGCGGCATTGGTTTTAACTGTAAATTCTCACACCACAGGTACTCTCCTGTACTGCACTTATCTAAGTTTATAAACCTCTTCATAAAATACCTTTCTTAGAGTATTTATTGCCTTTCCTATCATCTTTCTGCATTAGCAGCCTTTAGTCTGGGATTCCCCACCAGGATGCTCTAAGGACTCAGAAGTTTTTTTTTAAATAATAGTTGCTGACCTTTGGTTTGTTTGATTTATGGGTTCTGAATATTTGCTCTGCCTTAAAATCTCCAGTAAGCTGAATTCTAGAATTAATTTACTTAACTCTTAATGTTCTAAACAAGTCTTACAGACTGAAATCCAAATGTTACATCAACACTAACAAAAATTACTGACTTGAACAGTGCTTCCCAGTATGTACTTTCTCAGGTGGTAGACTTTGAGAAAACAGAAAAAAACATTTTATAGAGCAAGAATTGCGATGGGAAGTGCAGGATGAACAGCAGCTACAACTTGATTGGAATATGCTTTGAGCATCCCATGTGCTTGGGTCTCAGGCTTAGCTCAGTGTAAATCCAAAAATCCTTTTTCTCTGCAAAGATCTTGAGACAGGCTTCCCCTGGGGAAGGTATATTCTGAATGCAATGTTTTAATACTTCCCTTCCTAGTAGGAGACCTGAGGTAGAGAGCTGAGGAAAGTGGTGTTAATGATGCTTTTCTTAATCTTTCAAGAGCATTGATTTTGGTTTTCTTTCACTCCTGGAATGTCATTGAATCCTCTCTTTTCCTATGCACTTCAGCAGATCTGAGGTGCAGCTTGCTCAGCTATCTCTGTTTGAAATGTTTCAGAACACACTCCCGAGAGGTTTATCATCTCCTAGTTTCACCATTTGCTGTCCTTTTCCAGGCAGCAGTTGTCTGAATTCAGAAGTGTTTTCTGGGCACTTGGCCTGACTCTTTTTTCTTTCTTTCTTTTTTTTTTTTGTTTTGCATCCAGATTGGGTGGAATTTGTAGCCCTTTTGTTCTAGTGTGAAACTTGGCTGTAGTGCAGCAGCGTATTGCTAAGAGTTCCAGAGCCCATGTTGTGTTTTGACTGGAGGGAATTAGTCTGATTAAGCAGATTCTTTATTCATGCAAACACAAAATTGCCACATCTCCTACCAAGCAATTACCAGTTTGTTTATCTGCCCATCACCATTGTGTTAGTGTTCAAGTGAGGGAGACTTTGTTCTTTTATCTGTTGTGTGTCGCAGCCTACTGAGTGCTCCACTCCTTGACTCTTACCGTCCTAGGCTCAGGTAAAACGCCAGTGCAAGCCCTTCGTCGAGGGCCAGTGGAGCTTCTCTTACTGCTTTGATTTGCTTCCCTTGCCTGCTCTCCCTCTAGTGTGTGTCAGCAGGAATGACATCATCTCCTTCCCAGCCTGCTATTACTTGTGCAGCAGCTACTGGTTTGACCCAGCAAACTGTTCATCTTGGAGGCTGTGACCCCCGTTTCAAACGCTGAGGGGACAGCAGTGCCAGATAGCCAAGGGTGTGTTTGAAAATGGATAGAGGCTTCAAAAACAGCGGCTAAAGCTTTCTCCATTCCCAACAACATTTCATCTCCCTTCCTCCCCACAGCAAACAAATTGTATTGACAGACAAAGGCAGGATTATGGTGAGGAGATTTGCAAGACAACAGGATTATGGAAGCTAAAACAAGCAAACATTGAGATTACTTTCGGGAGTGGACAGCATGGAGTTGGGGGAGGAAGGAGAAAGCAGGGAGGGGTAGCTCAGCTGTGGTGCTGGTGTGCCACAGTGGCGGTGAGGCAGCAGGAAAGAGGATTTAAGGTAATTTAGGACAAAAGCAAGCAGAGTAATTTCTCCCTACAAACTCCTGTGGATGGAAACCTAGCAGAGCTGCATTCGTGTTGTCATTTTTTGCATTTCAGGAGTCTGAAAACAAAGAGGTAGAATGGAGAGCCAAGGGGAGGCTGGCTGAAACCTGTGAGTCCTGAAAGCCCCCCTGCTCACTAGGGCAGGATAGGCACCAGCTGTCAGTTGATCTGAGCTGAGATCAGCTGTGACCTAATTATTGGCCTCTTAAACCTGCATTATTCCTTTCATTTTCCAGCTCATTGATGTTGTATAGAGAAAGGGTGAAAGAAGGTAGAAAAAAGAGTTATTGATAATCCACTTCCTATGTGTGTGCCAGGGTCTTGGCTGGATGGCCTCCATAAAGGAGAATGAGGGTGGGCTTTTAACCCCTTCAGCTCCCCTGTGGGAGAAAGACAATGTTATGCCTTTAGGGGAATGGAAATTCAAAACTATTTGAAATCTCATTTCCTCTGGGGTAGGAAGCATTTGTAGTTCTGGGTTGCTCTGAGGAGAGGGCAAGTGAGCACCTGATAACCTGTGAAAGGAACAAATAGGAAATACTGGTTGTCCCTTGAGCATGTGGGCAGATAGAGGCATGCTTAATGGGTTTATAATCCCATTGGCTGGCAAGGCATTGTGTGTGCATTTTGCAGTAATCAGTAGACAAAGCACTTCCACCACAGACGTGCTTTGGCCTTGTGAAGGTTGCTGTGAGTGTATGAGAATGCTCTTCTTGGGCACCGTGGATACAACTAACATACTCATAACCTTTCACTGCATCTGGCTGCTGGTGAGAGCAGCTTAGCAGCCTTGTTTTACCTGTTCAGCTTTGCTACATATTGTTAACTACCTGCCTTGTGAATAGTTTTAACAGTCATTTGGAAGAATTAGAAAAGATCCAACACTGGTAGTTAAGATGGTATCAGGCTGGGTCTGTGGCACAGCACAGCAGGAACAGAAAAGCAGCAAGGCTCTGCTTTCTGGCTACAGTGGTGGACCTTTGGGAAAATAAGTATCTTGGCTTTGAGAGGTGCAGAAGGAAAGAGGAAGATGGTGAATAATGAATAGGTTGCTCAAAACTAACAGTTTTTCCAGCTGCCAAATCTCAGCACATCTTCCTTCACTAACTGATAATCCTGACCAAGGAAACGACCTCCTTGGTGATTAAAGCTTCCATCTCCTGTTGGCTGCTTTGTCACCAACCCAGTCTTTCAGGCTTTGAAACCCTCCTGCAATGCTTGCTAGTTAGCATATATTCTCTGAGTCTGCACTTGCCAAGATCCGCTGGCAAATGCTTGTTTGCTGCTTTATTCAGCAGTATAAGTGCCCTGAACTTTTTGCTGTCTCTGACATTCAAACTGCTGCTAAAGAAGGGAGAGTGGAGAGGCTGAGTGAGGAGAACTCCCCCATTGTATTATTCTCTCTAATCAAGCCAAATATGTTGGGACTGGCAGTAAACTGGTGGGATAATTGACCTTCAGTCTTTTTGAAATGCACTTCTGGGAGTGAAATACAGTTTACTTCCTTTGTTTTTGTTTGTTTGTTTTTTCCCAAAGCATATTCTGACAACTTTTAATCAATAACCTAGTCAGTAGTAAGCCTGAGTCTTTCATATCTATCATAGAATCTTAGAATCAGTCAAACTGGAAGAGACCTCCAAACTCATCCAGTCCAACCTGTCACCCAGCCCTGTCTGTCAACTAGACCATGGCATTAAGTGCCCCATCCAGTCTTTGCTTGAACATCCTCAGGGACAGTGACTCCACCACCTCCCTGGGCTGCCCATTCCAATGCCAATCACTCTCTCTGTCAAGAACTTCCTCCTAATATCCAGCCTAGACCTCCCCTGGCACAGCTTGAGACTGTCCCCTTGTTCTGTTGCTGGTTGCCTGGGAGGAGAGACCAAACCTACCTGGCTACAATGTCCTTTCAGCTAGTTGTAGACAGCAGGGAGGCCTGCCCTGAGCCTTTTCTTCCCTAGGCTGCACATCCCCAGCTCCCTCAGCCTCTCCTCACAGGGCTGTGCTCCAGGCCCCTCACCAGCCTTGGAGCCCTTCTCTGGACACATTACAGTACTTCAACATCTCTCTTGGTTTGAGGAGCCCAGAACTATTACCTTGATGGTACTGGAAGTCCTTATTCCTTTACTTTCAACATCAAAGTTAGAGGCATGGAAGTAAAGGGAAAAAACCCACAAACCAACAAACCAGAAAGATTAAAGTTAATTTGTGATGATTTTTAAAAGTGACCACTATCAAACCAGATGAAATCTATTAGAGTTATATATTGCTGAGCACTGATTGCATGATCAAGGCTGTGTGATATGCATGGCTGCTATAGCCACTACCTCTGAAGGTCAGAGTTGCACACTGTAAGCCAGGAGTGTGCAACATGTGCACAAGGTGCAAATATTGTCAGGTATTAACTGCCTGGGGCAGAGCCCATGGCATCAACTTTTTCTTTTTTCTCTCTCTATATATGTCATTTTTTACTGTGGGGCTTCCATGGTTGTGCTGGTTTGAAGCTAATTGGAATAATGTAATGAAAAAAAATTATAGGCTGTGAAAAGCAAACAATGGTGATGTCTGTTTCACTCATAGGCTTGTTGAGATGTATAAGAACAAGGACACAAATATAAATGAGAGAGTCTCTGTGTCTCTAGTTGTGGGTTTTGTCTGCTGGCCTCTCTGCTAACCTCACTAACCACTTTCCTTCTAACCTCCCTGCTGATCCTCCAAACTCACCTTGCACATAAGGCACACCCTGGGGTAAGGTAGAGGGGTAGGGAGAAGGTGGAAGGGTGGTTGGGAGCCCCTCCTGGGGTCTCTGATTTCTGGGAGGAAGATTGCATTTCTGTATTCCCTTTAACTTGTCTATTTCTGTAACTATTCCTGTCTGTTGTGTATATCTCTCCTTGTACATTGTGCTGAGCTGTAAATAGAGCTTCAGACCTTAGCTTCCAACCGGCTGAGTCTAGGCTGGGTGATTTTATAAACGTGGGTTTGAGGAACTCTCAAACCATCACAATGATGCTCCTCTCATGACTGTTGCCTATTGCACTTGTTTTAGTGAAAGGTGTAAATCTCCTGGCAAAGTAGCCTGCATACCTAGGGTCTCCTAAAGGAAGTAATTTAAAACATCCAAAATTAACAAACTGCTCATGCATAAGGCTTGCTGTTGGAGATGCACGGTGTCAGCGCTTACAAGCAGACCAGGAATTAGAGCAGCTGGTGTCAGTTTCTCATCTTTCTATTATGGACCAGCATTTTTTTGGTTTGTAACAGCAAATCTGACAGTGATGTTACTTATCTTCCTTGGGGTGTTTGTAAATTAAATGATTTTGACACTAAGTGGTTGCAGGACCTTAGCCAATTTTATTAGGAGAGGCTACAAGAGTTGGGGCTCTTCAGCCTGGAGAAGGGAAGGATTCCAGGAGACCTTAGACTATCTGAAGGGGGCCTCCAGGAAGGCTGAGAAGGGACTATTGGCAAGGTCTTGCAATGAGAGGACAAGGGGCAATGGGTTTGAACTGGCAGAGGGAAAATTGAAACTGGATGTGAGGAGGAAGTTGTTTGCAGTGATGGTGGTGAGACACTGGCACAGGTTGCCCAGGGAGGTTGTGGCTGCTCCCTCCCTGGAGGTGTTGAAGGCCAGGTTGGAGGAGGCCTCGAGTGAGCTGTACTAGTGGGAGGTGTCCCTGCTATGGCAGGGGGTTGGAACTGGATGATCTTTGAGGTCCCTTCCAACCCTACCATTCTATGATTCTATGAATTTACTTGCCATCCCTGTGCCTCAGTTTCATGGATAATAGTTTATAAAACTGCATTAAGCTTATAGTGTTCATGTGCTGCCACATCTTTAGTGTACGAACCTTGTTAAATCTTCTTGTCTGTGAAATACAGTGAGGAATAATTTAGTGGATCCAGACTGAGGAGCAACTGGAGAATCTTTCTCCCTATTCTCATTTTGTGACTCACACTTTGTTTGAATTTACATGGATTATTTCATTAAGTGAGGAAAGCAAGTGAGGGTAACGACACTACTAAAAAACAGTCTGGGATTCCTAAATGAAAGCAAATGTAAGTGCTAAGTGGTAGCTTTGTTACAACACATGGAGGAGAAACAGGCAATCCTGAATGAGTTCATTTCTTGCTGGGTAAACCAATATGTTGTGATAGAGTGAGCAGTGTTGCACAGCTGGAAATATTTGCCTGGCCTTCATGGAACCAGTCAGCCAGCCAGACTGGTAATGTGTGACATGGATCCCTCAGGAAGACTGGCCTATGAATTCAGACTGAATGAGATTTGGACATGATAGCCTCAACCTCTACAGCATGAACCTATAGGTATACCTGGTGGTACCTTAAGAGAAGGCTTTGAGCAGAATGTAGCAATTACATCCTGCACAGCTACAGTGCGTGGTCCTGGCCCCAAAGCAATGCAGTGCCCTAAAGGGTAAACCGTTTGCATAACAAGAAGTCTCCTGAGTCTCTTGCACAGGAGGTACTATTTATCACCCCCAGCTGGAAGCAGCAACAGCCTTTAGTACAATGGAATTATGCTTCAGGCCAGTCTATACATTTACAGGCACATTAATAAATCATCATAGAAATAACACATTTATTGCCATTAAAAATTTACGTGGAGCATTTGTCATCTGTAAGCCTCTCTCTGTCCTCCTTACCCTCTCATCACTGGTGACATGGATCAGACACCACAGATATGGAAGAAAGGGAGTGTAGAACAGGGTGAGGACTCCAGGCATCGTTTCAGGCAGGAGCCCAAACTGATGCCCCAGTTTGTTAGCTCATCCATGTGACTGACATGGTTGCCAGCATTTTTGTAGTCAGGAGCCCTGCTCATCCCGAGGGCTTGTGAAAGCCAGAGGGGATGGCCACCACCCACCACCTTAATGTTTCTGTACTGGAGACAGAAGCTGGTATCAAGACCATTGTATCTTGCCTGAGAAGAAGATGGAACTACTGAAACAGTGCAGCATTTCTGCTTCTGGGCTACTGTGAGGACTGTATCTGCAAACTGTAAGGCTAGTATAGCAGAGGATGATGCAGACTGGCTTCTGGGTGGGCCTGCCACCTCGAGAGCAGGATGACATTCGGTGGGTTGGGTTGCTCAGCTGCGCTTTTAGGTCTTTTGCCACAGCCTGCAAGCAGTCACATTCACAGCAGGACCTGAAAGGCTTCCAGTTGCTGTGATAACCACCTTAGTTGTTCTGGGTTGCTGCATTAGGAACAGGCAGTCTGGGTGTGCTGGCTGGGTATGTCATATTGCTGTGGGTGCTTCTAAAATCTAGGTGACCTTTGGTAGGTACTGGATTGCTTTCTAGGTTGCTGGACACTCTGCAGGCCTTGAGAGAGCTTAGAGAGCATGTCTGAAGTGCGACTTTCAGTTTGTTTGGAAGAGAAGGTGAGAGAGCTTCTTGTCTGGCATTTCCAGCTGGAATTTTAGCTGCTTCTGAGTGTGGTGGCTCTAAACATGTTAGCTTTTGAGGCTGCAGCTGGCATAGCAAAGGTTTTACACTGGCTTTAACAGCAGTCTCTCATTTGTTTCCTCACACTGTTGTTTTAGGAGGAAAGCTGCCTGGAAGTTACAAGTCTCCTAAAGAGTCTAGCTGTGATTTATGAATTGGCCATCAGCAGTATGCCAGCCACCATGTGCATCCCTTCTAATAAATTCACTACATTTTCCTCAGCAGCTTGTTTTCCTTCCATTTGTTGATACCATGGTCTTAACAAAAGCAGCACATCAATTACGGTAATTGCATTCAGTGCTGCTGGAGATATGGTTTGAGGACAGGTTGTGGAGCACAGGTAGGGGATTAAATGTTTTTGAGAGGACCTAGAGAGAGAAGAACAGAGATGGAGTTGATGCTCAGGTGGCTTTCCCTTGATTCTTTGTATCCCTTTAATTTTAATGTCTATCTAAGAAATAGAAAGAGGTGAGATCATTTCAGCTGTGGCCTAATGTTTGGTGCCAAGCTGTGCATTTAGGATTGCAGTTTCTGTGTCCACGAGCTGGGTTTTACAGGATACTTTTTTCCACAGCACCTTGCTCTGTATACAGTACAGCAGTTTCCATGATCTCTCTTGTTATTACTCTTCTGTCACTCATCTGTAGTGTGTTTCCTCATCCATGTGTGAAGTGTGCATGAGTGATCCAGTTAGTTTTGCACCTTTGGCTTTATGTACGAAGCAGTGTTTCTTCAAGACCATATCTGGCCACTTTCTAGTCTGCATAGCCTTAGTGTGTGATGGCCTTTTGATGGCAGACAGAAGTCAGGCTGACTTAGTTCTTAGCCCTGAGCCATTGCTTATTTCAGTCACAACTTCTAGCTGTTCCTGGATCCTTGTTTGTTTTACCTATCAGTCAATTATATCAAAGTTAGACAACAGCTGAGGTAAGTTTGCCATAGCTCAGCACTCAGTATAGCATTGCACAGTCCCTGTAAATCTGTGCCTAGAAGTCAAGCATGAAATAACAGAAAGCTGCAAACAAGATTCTGGTTCACAAGTGGGGATGTTAGAAGGCAAAAGAACTCGAGAAGCAGAAGATGCTATGAGAAGTTTAAAACTACACACACAAGTACTCAGACAGAAGGATATGGACACACATTCAAAACTCTTGTTGATAATTGTGAAAACTTCCAATTGGGATTAGCCTTGCTGTACAGTGAGTCAAAATACATGTTGTTTTGCAGTGATACTCTTATTCCTTCAGGTAACTGAATTGTTAGTGCCCTCCATAATACTCTTGTGGATTAGGACGGACACACACACACACACACACACCCACACACCCCAGCATTACATCCACAACCTTTCTCCTTTCATTCTTTATTCCTGCATTTATTCCTAGGTTTTGTCTACAAAAAGATCATTTAGAAGGGCAATATGCTGATTTCCCCTTGTGGTTATTGCATTTTTCTGTTCATAAATCATAAATAATTTTTTTTTTCATCCCTTGGTGCCTTGCTGCTTAATAGCCAAATATATTTGATCTGTATAGCCTAATGAAAAATAAAAATAGTAGGTAGTGAAAAGTGATGTCCTCAGCAGCTTTTCATCCCACTCAGAACCTGGGGACCCTCTTTTTCTTGGTTTCCCACCTTGGAGACCCACTTGCATCTGTCACTTGCTGATAAGGGACTCCGGTGCTGTTTGTTAGTTAAAAGATAGGCTAAGGCTGAGTAGAAGGAGGAGTTAGTTGTCAGTCACCTGGGATCCATCTGCAGCCCTGCCACTGAATTGTTCTGTGACCTTCACCTTTTATTTGCACAGCAGACTGATGGTCCATTTCACTGCCACTTCAGTTCCACGTTGCTGTGCTGTAATGTGTTTGCATTTTGCTTTGTTAAATTTGGAATGTCTTAAGTGGATTTCTTTCTGTGGAGCTTAGTAGAAGTCCGTGTTGGGAAGATTGCAGCAAACACTTACTGCAAGAGCAGTGTAAAGGGCATGGTTCTTTCATCCCAGTAGTGCTTGTTTTGGAGCCTAGGAATCAGAGATGCTCCTGCTGCATGAAGCAGACTTTCCTTCCCCCTGAGCAAAGCAACTCTTGGAGCAGCATTCACATCCCTGGCTGATCCAGGGCACAGAAAACTAGTGGCTAGATTCTGAGCTCCTTTCCATGGGTCTTATTCCTCAACTCTTACTGCTGTTAGAGAGAAGAATTTGTCCCCAGAGCTATAAATCAGGGGTGGTCTCCAGCAAGGTAGGGTGGAGAAGAAAAAAAAAAAAAAAAAAATCCTGAGTTTTGAAGCCTTCTGTGTGAAGTTTCTCAGGGGGAGCAGTTCTCTTCAGGAAGATGAAGGAAAATGCATAGCTTCACAAGGAGGGAATAAACCACAGAACAGATTGCTTGGGAATGGTGATGGCATGTGATGGTTTGGGAGTTCCCCACTCCCCACACTTTGTAAAATCTCCCAGACTAGGCTCAGCCAGCTGGAAGTTAAGGACTGAAGCTCTGTTTACAGGTCAGCACAAAGTACAAGCAGGAGGGGCTCCCAACCACCCCTCCACTTTCTTCCCACCCCTCTACCTTACCCCAGGGTTTGCCTTATGAGCAAGGTGAGTTTGGAGGATGGGCCAGAGGGATTAGAAGCAGTGTGATTAATGTTATTCAGCAGAGAGGAGAAGGCAAGAAGCTAGAGAGCCCAAGACTTTCCAAGCCTGAGAGTCTTATCTTTGTATTCTTAGTCTTATACATCTCAACAAGCCTATGAGTGCAGCAGACATCACCATTGTTTTCCTTTCACAGCCTATAATATAATTTTCTCCATTAAAATATTCCAATTAGCCTCAAACCAGCACACAGTGAGTGCAGTTTGGGATGCAAATGCTGGAATTGCTGGCAGGTAAAAATCTGTAAGCACAGCTTCTGAGGCCAAGAGCTCTGTGGAAAAGTCGTTGCTGTTGTCCTCACTTCGGCAAGGTTTTTTTTCTCCTCTTGGAAGTCATTCAGTCCTTTGAATTATGGTTTTGCAGGAGGGTGAATGATGGGGAGAGACCTCCTGACCCTTTCTTGCTGGGTTCCTGCAACAGTGTACAATCTGTGGCAGATGAGAGGCCAGCAGGGATCCTTTTTGTGTGTGAAGCTGTGTTTGCCAGAGATCATGTAATGCTGGGAATGCAGGGCTGGTTGCTGTGTTCTCAAGGCATGTTTGACATTTGCCTCTTGCTGTGTTATCTTTTAAAGGGCTTTTTTGCCACTTTGAGTGCATGTTGAGCTACAGGAGCTAAATGGTTAACCCTGAAGTGAATCATAGAATGGTTAAGGCAGGAAGGGACTTCAAGGATCATCTAGTTCCAACCCCCTGCCATAGGCAGGGACACCTCCCAGTAGTACAGCTCACTCAAGGCCTCCTCCAACCTGGCCTTGAACACCTCCAGGGAGGGAGCAGCCACAGCCTCCCTGGGCAACCTGTGCCAGTGTCTCACCACCCTCACTGGAAAGAACTTCCTCCTAACATCCAGTTTCTATCTCCCCTCTGCCAGTTCAAACCCATTGCCCCTTGTCCTGTCATTACAAGACCTTGTCAATAGTCCCTCCCCAGCCTTCCTGTAAGCCCCCTTCAAATACTGGAAGGCTACTCTAAGGTCTCCTGGAAGCCTTCTCTTCTCCAGAAGAGAAGTGGGATGGTTGTTGCTTAGTTGGAGAGGAATTAAAAGCAAGAACCTAAAACATAAGGAAACAGTTGTGAAATTGCCATTCAAACAGGCTTTCCCTATTTTTGCTGAGCCTTTCTGAACTCTCAGAAGTCTCATCCACTGGCTACTTTTCCCCTGAAAGAAGCAGCTCTTGCAGAATTGTCTATACTGTGATGGGCTGCAGGAGGTTGGAGGGGGAAGACAGCACAGAAACAGAGCAGTGTTTCCCCCTCTTGCTCGAGGGCATTGTTGTCTAATAGGCAGTTTAGTCAGATGTTTGCTAGATGAGAGTCAGGGGACCTTGCCATCTCTAGGGAGAATTCATGCAAAGCTGGAGACTATAAAAATGCCCCTGAGCAAGTGAGTTTCTAGAGATAACACTGTCACTTCTACTGAGAAATTAAAAATTAAAAGGGATGATAGATCATTCTTCTTAAATATACCCTGCCATTGGCTGCTCTAGGCCTTAAAGAGAAAATACTAAAATACAAAAGCTACCCAAAGAGCCTTTCACATTTGGTTAAGGTCTGTATTTCACAAACTGTGGACATCTCTCCTTTGTTCTTGGTTCATTCATTGGTCTGTTTTCCATAGTAGTTGAAAGTACTGTTTTACCTTAGCATCACAGGATCAGAAAATGCATCCAGCACTTAGATTATTTACATCATGGGAGACAATATCTAAACATAATTGATCCTTCAGTACACACTCAGGGCTGTTTTGTCAGTGTGGAAGCTGAAATAAGCAGATAGGCTGATATACCCTCATGATTTTAGATGTATAGAATCATAGAATAGTAAGGTTGGAAAGACCTCAAGGATCATCTAGTTCCAACCCCCTGCCATAGGCAGGGACATCTCCCACTAGTACAGGTCACTCAAGGCCTCCTCCAACCTGGCCTTGAACACCTCCAGGGAGGGAGCAGCCACAACCTCCCTGGGCAACCTGTGCCAGTGTCTCACCACCCTCACTGCAAACAACTTCCTCCTAACATGCAGTTCCAATCTCCTTCTGCCAGTTCAAACCCATTGTCCCTTGTCCTGTCATTGCAAGACCTTGTCAGTAGTCCCTCCCCAGCCTTCCTGTAGGCCCCCTTCAGATACTGGAAGGCTACTCTAAGGTCTTCTGGAAGCCTTCTCTTCTCCAGGCTGAAGAGCCCCAACTCTTGTAGCCTGTCAGAGTTCACACCTCACATGGTGCTGTGTGGAACTGGCCCTAGCTGGCTGCAAAGGAGAGGTAGAATGAAGAAATCTGTCATCTTACTTGCCAGTATGTGTTGGAAGCCCCAAAGACATCCATGAAAGCTAGACACATAAGCATCTGTGTGGAAGTTTGGGAGGAGATCTGAATATTCACTACTATGGTTCCCTAGGTGCAAATATTATGTTTGTTTCTGGTGTTAGCAGCCCTTTCTCCACTGGTGTTGGTAGATTGCTCCCAGACAGCACTGAATCATGTGTAATATGCTATTTTTATTTATATTTTTTAATATTGACATGAGTCATTGACTTGCCTAACACTTATGGAAAAAAAGATTTTACTTTCAAAAAGATAGTCCTGGGTGGTTTTGTTTAGGAGAAAGGAAAAGAATGGAGTGAACAAAGCATTAGAAAACACCTTATCTTCTTTATAAGCAAATAAACAGAAGAGCAGAATATTGTGAATAAGAAAAGGAGTTTCTCTCCATCTCCCAACTCCATAATCTGAGGACAATGGAGGACTTCAGAAAAGAAACAAATGTGTCTTGTGCTACTAAACATGAATACAAATATGGCTAAGTGTTTAAAATACATGACTGCAGCTAGGAAAAAAGAAGTGCTCATCTTTGTTCCAATGCAGATATATGGTGTGCCCTTGGGGAAACCCACTGCCATAGAATCATAGAATGGTAAGGTTGGAAGGGACCTCAAAGATCATCTAGTTCCAACCCCCTGCCATAGGCAGGGACACCTCCCACTAGTCATGTCAGGTGCCTCCACTTCAACCAGTCTCTAAAGAAGGGTCTTTGCTTGACTGGAACACAAGCAAAACTTTGTTTGAGACTGGAATCATTTGTGTTTGTAAATTGTTTTGAAGTACTGAGATGGAAGGGTTGTAGAAGCAGAAATTTTATTTATAAAATAGGCCAAAAAAAAAAAAAAGAGGCATATTTTAAGAAATCATGGAGTCAACCTCTGAGACTCACTGTGGAAGGATGCTCTTAAAGCACAATTTGTGAGCGTACAAGATTTAGAAACAGATGAAGATTATGTGCATATTGGGCAGCTTCACAGAAAGTTAATTTCAGGCCCTAACAAGTATGAGGCAGTTCCATCACATTTCTAATGCATGTTATAGAATCATAGAATGGTAAGGTTGGAAGGGATCTCATGCATCATCTAGTTTCAGCTCCCTGTCATAGGCAGGGACACCTCCCACTAGTACAGGTCACTCAAGACCTCCTCCAACCTGACCTTGAACACCTCCAGGAAGGGAGTAGCCACAACCTCCCTGGGCAACCTGTGCCAGTGCCTCACCACCCTCACTGCAAACAACTTTCTCCTAACATTCAGTCTAAATCAGTTCAAACCCATTGCCCCTTGTCCTGTCATTGCAAGTCCTTGTCAATAGTCCCTCCCCAGCCTTCCTGTAGCCTCCTTCAGATACTGGAAGGCTACTCTAAGGTCTCCTGGAAGCCTTCTCTTCTCCAGGCTGCAGAGCCCCAACTCTCTGTCTGTCTTCATAGCAGTGCTCCTGCAGCCCTCTGAGCATCTTTGTGGCCTCCTCTGGACCCGCTCCAGCAGTTCCATGTCCTTCCTGTGCTGGGGGCTCCAGAACTGCACACAGGACTCCAGATGGGATATATCTCTTTTGTTTTTAAGTATTGGTCAGTATCAAGCAGGCTACTGTGGGGCGAATGCCAAAACATTGATCTTTTGGACCTTATGCAGATTAAAGCTGGGTGAGTTGGAAGAACTTCTTTAATAAAGTGTAACAAAAAAAAGGTTGTTTCTATGTCTGCTAAGATCAGGACAGACCTTTTTTTTTTTTTTTTTTTTATCCTAATTAAAAAAAATTCTTACCTGAAAGAAGCCTCTAAAATTTAAGGCAGGGCATCCTTTCTAACCAAGTGAGACTGGAGTGGGGAAAATCTTTTGGTGGAACGGGCTCATGGGCTATGCACGTACTTTATGTGCTCAGTGCTGTTAGCTCAAGGCCTTTCCCTCTTTCGCTTGTTTAAGTCAGTGCGTCAGAGGCTGTGATTTACTTTTCTTTCCTATGTTAGTATTGCCCTCTACCGGATGAAACCGAAACTGCCTACCCGCCTTGCGAACCTGACCCTGCTAGCAGGCACACTTGATCTCTCCTTTGCTTTCTCTTTTTGGGCTGGCAGAGCGGGAAGATCAGAATCCAAGCCCACAATTGAGAGGAGTGATGACTGGACAGGGAACCTACGTGCGAGCTCCTGACTAGCTGCGTGTTTGTTGCTATACAAGCAACACGTTTCTAGAGTGTTGGCAGCTCAGGCAATTTGAGAGGACGTATGTCTTTCTCAAGGGTGACTCCTCTTACGTGGTGGGGAGAGCAACTTACAGCTGGTTAGAGTGAGATTTGGCAAGTGGCTGCTTGGGCTGAGTCAGAGGCTCAGAATCAAACAAGTTCTCAGTGACCAAGTTTGAAAAATGGAAGCTGCTATGAGAAGTGCAAACTGATAGATCTGCTGCATATTGTCACCTAAGCAGCCTTGCTTTTGGGGCCTTGTCAGGGACTTCATGATGAAGGGTCTCAGTCTCTTGGTAAAGCCAGCAGTGGGCTTATGTAGCTTGTTTGTGAGCTGCTGCATGGATGCTTGCTCTCAACCCATTGCTAGCTTAGGGCAAGGTCTCAAAAGCAGGTCCAGAGGAGGGCCACAAAGAT
>VWZE01026363.1:155580-168924 GCA_013396675.1 Eubucco bourcierii
ATATTCCAATTAGCCTCAAACCAGCACAGAGGGCATGATATCTGAAGGGGACCTATGGGAAGGCTGGGGAGGGACTATTGACAAGGTCCTGCAATGACAGGACAAGGGGCAATGGGTTTGAACTGGCAGAGAGGAGATTTAGACTGGATGTTAGGAGGAAGTTGTTTGCAGTGAGGGTGGTGAGACACTGGCACAGGTTGCCCAGGGAGGTTGTGGCTGCTCCCTCCCTGGAGATGTTCAAGGCCAGGTTGGAGGAGGCCTTGAGTGAGCTGTACTAGTGGGAGGTGTCCCTGCCTATGGCAGGGGGTTGGAACTAGGTGATCCTTGAGGTCCCTTCCAACCTTACCATTCTATGATTCTACATAGACATCACTGTGTAAATTTAGGAGTTGGGATTCATGATACTATGTGGAACTGAAGTTTTGTGCAAAGGTGAGAGCAAACCTGTCAATGTTAAGACCAGTGATTTCATAAGTTTGCGTTTGTGTGCCGATGTTTCTGGAAGAACATGTTTGCCAGCACACATAAGTATGACAGAAGACTTAGAGGAATGTTATTTCAAGCATTTGTGTGTTATCCATGAACTTAAATTCCTGCACAAATAGCAAAGAATTTCTTTTTATTTGCTTTGGTATGTTGTTGTTTGTGACCAGCTGATACAGCCAAGAAAGTGCTGGTTTGGCTGCCGTTGACTATTTACACAGCATGATGAGAATGGCTCAAGCAAGACCACCCAACTTAAAATGCTGTTTAATGAGCTAGGAAGCAGAGAGCTAGAGAGCAAAGATCTCTACTGCTTGGAGGCTGAAAGAATGAGGATGTACTCCCTGTCCAGTTACAGGAACATTGTGTTTCTTTCATCGTGACGAATGGTACAGTGCCCCACACTGAGTTGATTGGAACTGAAGAGACTTGTATAGCTCCCAAACACATTGTCTGTTTCCAGGCTCAGGCTTTTACAGAGCTGATGTTGTAATGTGATTGGCATGGTTTACTATAAGAGTCAAGATCAATGTGTTCACTCATTTCAGTGTCCTGGGTTAGAATACAGAGAGTTGCAATGCTCCCACTTAGGCTTCCTGCTGAAGCAGATGAGTAATTGCATCAGGCTTTCAAAGAATGCAAGTTGATAGAAGCTGCCAATCCTGAGGTGAACAAGAGTGGTCATACTATCTCATCTTCAGCAAAGAATGTTTGTGCAAAAGCATAAAACAAAGCAGGCTATGTTACACTTTGTAGTATACTTTCTGTCCAACACTCTCCTAGCCTCCAGCCAAGTGTTTGAGGTCAACACATGACCTTCTTTCCCAGCATAGTGGGATGCGAGGAACTCTATCACTAAAACCTCTTCTCTGCTCTTTTGCCCTTGCTCTTCTGAAAGCCTCTGGGGTTTTTCTGAAGAAAGGACACTGTTGGCAGAGAAGAAATGTTTGTTGTACTACCCTGCCTGGTGTTGCTGTCTGAGTGACTCTTCATAAGGGGCAAAAATAGGAGACAAAACATGAACATTATGCATAATTTTTTATAGTCTTGGTTGTCACTGGCATATGATATAATTATGTTAGGAGCGGGAGAAACCCATGGGCACAGACTCTTTGGTGGAAGTCAGGCATGGGAGACGAAGCAATGATCTTGGGAATGACCTTGGATCTCCAGAGTGCAGTCTGAGGATGTTTTTCAGTCTGTGGCTGATGTGAGAGAATTAACTCTTATTGTAGAGCTGCTCAGTGTGAGTGATCCATGTGTACATGGCAGTGGTGAAAGTTTGGACTATGCAGAAGGCTTCAGGTCCTTAATGAGGGACAATTCAACTCAGAATACTGGTCTTAGGGTTAGGTACAGTAGCATCAGAGTATCTAGGAAGGCTGGTGAGTTTAAAAAAAAGGCTGCCTTGTGAATTCAGTCACTTACACTTGTCTTTCTTACAGCTTTGAATGTACAGAGACTGCTGAAACTGATTTATAGCTGAACACTTGTTGATAACATAGGGAGGCCTATGAATAGTCTGAACTAGTCTTGATGACCTGCTATGTGATTTCATTCCTGCAAAAGCTACTGAGTTGGCTGGTGAGGGGGCTGGAGCACAGCCCTAGGAGGAGAGGCTGAGGGAGCTGGGGTGGCTAATACAGAATGTTTCCCTACAGTCATAGATAGTGATGCACCCCTGACGACCCCACAGGAAACGGCTGCAGTTTAAGCACAGAGACACAAAATGCACTCACTGGGTTGGAAGAAACCTCCAGAGGTCTCGTTGGAACTAGAACATGAATTGGTGCACTACAACAAGACGATTTCTGCAACAAAGCTCTGCATTTAAAACATCCTACTCTACAGTGGGAGAGTCAGCCTGATCTGTATCCTGTCCAGTTTGAGATCTCCCCAACAGGAAGAAACGTTTGCCTTTCTTTCAGAGGGCTGCTTTGCCTTTCTTTCAGAGGGCTGCTTTGCCTTTCTTTCAGAGGGCTGCTTTGCCTTTCTTTCAGAGGGCTGCTTTGCCTTTCTTTCAGAGGGCTGCTTTGCCTTTCTTTCAGAGGGCTGCTTTGCCTTTCTTTCAGAATGTTTGTCTTCCCAGGGTTGCTTTATGTTAGATAGTTATTCTAATTTTTTAAGGGAAAAAAGCTCTGAAGGATAGGAAAGTGTTTTAGTTGCAATTGAAGCATGGCAACCCTTATGCAGCAGTTATTTTTAAGGTGACTAAACAAAAAGCTGTGAGCAGATGGGCCTGAGATCATAGAATCATAGAATGGTAAGGTTGGAAGTGACCTCAAAGATCTTTCAGTTCCAACCCCCTGCCATAGGCAGGGACACCTCCCACTAGTACACCTCACTCAAAGCCTCATACAACCTGGCCTTGAACACCTCCAGAGAGGGAGCAGCCACAACCTCCTGGGGCAAGCTGTGCCGGTGCCTCACCACTCTCACTGTAGAGAACTTCCTCCTAACATCCAGACTTCCTTCTAACATCCACATCTTAATCTACTACAGCTAGAGAAAAGGTGTGGCAAGTCTTAAGAAAAAGAGTTGATACACTGTAGAGATCTTGAGGAGCTGTCCCAGGACAAGCAGTAAAATGGGATGCTGTAGAGATGGGTGCAAGCAGCATGCAGAATGCAGACAAACAGCTCTGCCCTATACTGACACCTCACGTCTAAATCAACAGGAACTTTCTTAAATGAGACAGACATTCCTAACCCTTCCTGACTTTGTGTTTTCCACCAGGAGTGGGGAATATTTAATTCTAGCAAGTTCATGATGAAGAAAAAGAGGTTTCCAAAGAATTCAGGGAAGATGGTGGGCTGGAAGGAGGGGGAAGTTTGGAGTGTGTTGGTATGGTGAGAGAGCAGTGGCATGAGCACTGGAGAAGCACATCAGAGTCACACCTTGGTTTATGCTGTGTGATTTTTGCTGATGTTTCTTACAGAAGTTTTTTTGGATACAAGGTGAATGGGGGACACAATCTTTAATGGATTCATCACTGACATCAGTGTTACTTTTTTTCCTCACGGTTGAGGTTCATACTGTGTTTGGTATCAAATAGCAGAAGCTGTCCAAGTTACGTTTAGGTGGAGAATAGGCTGTTCTGATTTGAAAATACCATTACCTTCCCAAATTCAGTTCAGTATTCCAAAGGAATTTCTCCTTCCTTTCACACTTGGGCTTCCCCACCACCTGCACTTTCTTTTTCTTCCTTCTTAATGCAAAATATCCTGTAGGAGAAAGTACTATCTGCTGCAAGCCTCAGTGTTCTGTGGGGGACTTCTGAAGTGATCAGGGTGTTGAGTAAACTACACTGGCTCCTACTACCCTAATTAAACAGTGCTTGTTCTGAACTCATTACATTTTCCTGCCTTGATTGCAAGAAGGTTCTTACATCTGCTCTGTGGCAAACCCTAACTTCTGTTTATACTGGATACCTCTAAGTTCCAGTGCTTATGTTTTGGTGAATCAACTGGGGCTGGGAGGAATGTGCACAGCAGTGGGCAGAGCAGGGAGCACTGTTTGTGCATTTGTTTCTTATCAGGAGTTTCCATGGTTTAATTTGGGTACGTGGCTAGATGGGGATGAGGAGTGAGGATGTAGGCTGGAGAGCTGAAGTGTTAGAGAAAAAATATTTTATAAAATTATTGATTTGAAGAGCCTATGAGATCAGTGCAGCTTCTGAACTTCTATATATCATGAGCTGCTGACTTGTACTGCCTTATCCTTGAATAGAGTCAAATCAGTTCTGTGCATTTAACACATTTGTTCCCATGTTGATTTGCAGATGAGGCATATGTCTCATAAGAAGTACAGGTGGTTTATTCTTTACTTAGTGGTAAAGGTTTAAGAAAACTTTTTTTTTTTCTAATTTTTTAAAAAAAAATTTATAGAGAAAGGTTCATAGCCACAGAAAGATGTCGTGGTTGGAGTGGTTCTGCTGTAAACTGGTATGTGGTGGGTGACGTTGCTAGCGCTGTTCTCGGTGCTAGAATCTCAGAGAGGTTCTCATACCCCATTCTGGTTGCGTTTGCTTTCTGCACAGCTATTAGAGAGCCATGCCCTAGCTTGGCAGGAGGGGGAGGGTGCCTGTTGGGCTGGAGTGTTGCAGATGGTTTGTAACATTTCAGCTCTTTGTTCTGTCTGAATAGAGCAAATAAGGCAGTCGGGCTAATTTGAAAATATGCTCGATTAGGCATGGAGTGTTTAATATTCTCCCTTAGTCCCTAGCTGCTGTAGAGCCTCCATTTTGCCTTCCCAGAGCTCCAAATGGAGTCTGCTGCTTTCGTTGCACAGAAGTCCTGAGCTAGATGTGATACTTGATGACAGACGGGCTGAAACAGTGAAGTTACACGAACAGGTTCTCTGGCGAATCCTCCTATAAAGTGCTTGTCTCCCCGGTCAGGCTGTGAGCTGCAGCGGGGTGTTGTGTCAATGGCCAGTGAGCAGCCAAGGAGTCTGCCACGACCGTCAGCATCTGGCGTCAAGCAAGCTGCAGGCAATGCTTTGTCGATTAATGTGTCAATTAGTTGTGGTGAGCCCTTGGTGTGTTACGCCTTCCAGTTAAGTGGCCTTGCTGAATAAACAAGGATTATGAGTTTTCAGCAAGCTCTGCAGTTTTTGCTGTGTGTGAATGGCTCGCTTCATTCAGTGCATGTTGGTGTCAGGGATTCAAAATGCCAGGCTGGCTGTTGCTTGTGACACCCAGACAGCCCTGCCTCCAGCTGCAGTGGCTGTTGGTCTTGCTGTGCTGTCTGTCCCTGAACACGGCTGCTGGGCTGCTGTACAGCTTCTGTCACTTCATCTTTCTGTGCCTCTCTGAAAACAGAAATAACTATTGCTTTACAGCAGAGTGTGGTGGGTTAGGATATTCTTCTCCTCCCATTATTGACATTTACCAGACTAGCTCAGACGGCTTGGAAGGTGAAGCAAAGTTTACAAGCACATGTACACAATATATTTACAAGTATTTGCAATTAGGCTTGCAACGACAGGACAAGGGGCAATGGGTTTAAACTGGCAGAGGGGAGATTTAGACTGGATGTTAGGAGGAAGTTGTTTGCAGTGAGGGTGGTGAGACACTGGCACAGGTTGCCCAGGGAGGTTGTGGCTGCTCCTCCCTGGAGGTGTTCAAGGCCAGGTTGGAGGAGGCCTTGAGTGAGCTGTACTAGTGGGAGGTGTCCCTGCCTATGGCAGGGGGTTGGAACTAGATGATCCTTGAGGTCCCTTCCAACCTTACCATTTGATGATTCTATATGTCCTAGTGGCTGATATCATAATAGAAGATGTTTTCCCTCTCCGTTTTTACTGATAGGAAAGAACTTTGATCAGTTCAGGAGATTTCCATGTAGTCTGTTCTATCCAGAGCATTTTGCAGTGATGTTACATTGCCTGTAGCATTGCTGATCTTGTCCATTGAAAATAATTATTGCTACAATTTTTGCTTACTTGTTGTGTTGTTTATTTTGTTTTTTGTTCTTTTGTGTGTGGGGGTGTTTGTTTTTTTTCCTTTTTGTTTCTTTTGTTTTTGTATTTTTAAACACAAACATGTATAGTAGGTCACTGAACATGATCCTTATGAATAGCACCTGTCAAAATTTCTTAGGTACACTTATCTTCCACCAGATATTCAGTTTGAAACATGGATATGTGTGCACAGGTTTGTACACCAAGAACTTTCCATCTTGTGATGGAAACAGTGATACATGCAAACACCAGCAGCTCCAGTTATTTATTTATTTATTTTTTAATAACTAAAACCTATCTAATCATTTTGAGTAAAATTAATAATTATGTGTAATGACTGAATTAGTGCTATAATTTAGGGGAAAAAAAGAGTTGATTCCTTGAAATGTTTGTCTTATCATTTAATTGAAAAGTGACTTCTTCCCCCCCCTCCTTCCTAAGATAAATGAACCCTAAGTACTGTCTCAGCTTCTTTGAAGTGTCCTGCAGACACTACTTGTTAATATTGGGAAAGGAAGAAGTGAGTTAGAGATCAGCAGGATTATTTTTGGCCTCACTCTAAGTAGGCAGCCGTGACGATAGCTGCATTTTCAGAGTGTTGGAGCATCTGGAGCTTTGCTTATTGATGACCTTTGAGAATTATTCAGATGGTTGAGTTTGGGCACCCAGTCTTTAAAAATGTTTATACTATTTCTATTCCTCTGTAGTGTTGCTAAAGCAACATATACAGTATAACATCTGCATACACTCATCAGGTGCTCTGATCATCTTGCCTAGAACTTCAAAAAATATTTAGGGGTGTATTGCTCATTGGAAGTGCTGAGGCCTTGTTCATCACATCTACTTCCACTATTATGAAAACATATTGGAGGTTCATCTACCTTTTTTATTTTTGCTAAGATGATCACATAATGATAGTTATAAAAGACAGACATGAAAAAGCTTTTCTCATCTGTGCTGGTTTGAGGCTAATTGGAGTATTTTAATGGAGAAAGTTCTATTATAGGCTGTGAAAGGAAAACAGTGGTGATGTCCACTTCACTCATAGGCTTGCTGAGATGTTTAAGAATACAAAACAAAGATAAGACACTCAGACTTGCAATCTTGGTCTGTCTAGATTCTGGCCTCCTCCTCTCTGCCGAGTAACCTCACTAACCACTTTCCTTCTAACCCCCCTGACCAATCCTCCAAACTCACCTTTCACGTAAGGCAAACCCTGGGGTAAGGTATAGGGGTGGGGAGAAGGTGGAAGGGTTGTTGGGAGCCCCTCCTGGGGACTCTGATTTCTGGGAGGGGGATTGTGTTTCTGTATTACCTAGAATTAACTAGTATGTGTCTGTAACTATTCCTGTTTGTTGTGTATATCTCTGCTTGTACATTGTGCTGAGCTGTAAATGGAGCTTCAGTCCTTAACTTCCAGCTGGTTGAGTCCAGTCTGAGTGATTTTACATAGTGTGGGGGGGGCGGGGGACTCCCAAACCATCATAGCATCTTCCTGCTGGACCCTACTCTGGATGCCCGACTGAGCACCCAGACTCAGCTGGAGCAACCTCCTGAGTGAAACTGGAGCTACCTTGTGAATGAACCTGTGTCCATCCCTGGAGAGAAGCATAGCTACTTGAATAGATGTGAAAATGTTCTTTCTGTTAAGGTGATTTAAAATTCTTGAGTCTGAAAGATGCTGTCTTATGCAGAGGATGATTTTTCCTTAGTTCATTGCCCCATTCCTTGTGTTGTGCTGGGCTATCTTTCTGTCTTTATGTGCCCTGTTCCCAGCTATACCAACTATTCAGGCCACTCTTCTTCCCTTTCAATCTTTGAACACCATTCCAGGAGTTATGTCCCTTCTCTGCCACGCTGCTTTGTCTGCGCCGTCCACTTCCACACACTGCTCTTGTCCTATAAAATTAGAGCATCTATCTGGTTTATTATTTGAGGCATTCAAGTCAGCAAAACCTGAAACAAAACAACAAAATGTGGCACTGCCTTCCCAGAGGGGAGTGATGACATGCATGTTCACGCTGCTGCATGAGCTTCTTGGCCTTCCAGAAGAGACTCCAAAGAAACTGGGTATTTCTTAGCAGTTCTGGCTTCTGTTGTATGATGTCACCCAGGGACAGCTTGAACCCTCACCTCAGGGTTTCCCTGAAGTTCCTTTTATGGGAGACCTTATCCCCGGATGGCCAGGATGCTCATTGCTGGAAACCATTTGGTCTGATTTGCCTGACTGCACTGCTAGTAGCCCACCTAGTACAGCTCAGTCTAACAGTGTTCATTAGACCCTTATGGATCTAGGAAAGCTCTGTTGGAGAAGAGAAGGCTTCGAGGAGACCTTAGAGTAGCCTTCCAGTATCTGAAGGGGGACTACAGGAAGGCTGGGGAGGGACTATTGACAAGGTCTTGTAATGACAGGACAAGGAGCAATGGGTTTGAACTGGCAGAAGGGAGATTTAGACTGGATGTTAGGAGGAAGTTCTTTACAGTAAGGGTGGTGAGACACTGGCACAGGCTGCCCAGGGAGGCTGTGGATGCTTCCTCCCTGGAGGTGTTGAAGGCCAGGTTGGATGAGGCCTTGAGTGACCTGTACTGGTGGGAGGTGTCCCTGCCTATGGCAGGGGTTGGAACTAGATGATCCTTGAGGTCCCTTCCAACCTTACCATTCTGTGATTCTATTGGCAGGAAATGAGATTTGAAACCCTACAGTGGCACAGAGCAGAGTTATTAGTTGTCCTCCATCTGCAGCTGTTTGAGGCACTCTAAAGATTAGAGTGACTTGGGCTGGAGACTCTTAACAGTCAGCTGGCTAATACATGAATCACTTTATTGTTTCCAGCAATAACTTTTTGTGCCCACTGCTCCCATCAAACTGTAGCTGCCCTCTAGATACAACTAAATCACAAAGTCATGGTTGATCATTTATTTTTGCTGCCTAAAGTAATTTAAAAAAGAAAAAAAAAAAAAAGAAAAGGAGAAGTTTAATGGTTTATCTGTTACCATGTGTCTTCAACCAAGCCCTCAACAGAAGGCAGACTTCCTAGGACCCCATCCTGGGATTCAGAGGAAGGCCATGGTTGTACAAACTGCATGTCAGACTTCATTTGGCACGCCAGTGTGCTCCATTGCATGATTCTTTCTTTAAACAGTCTCTCATTTTACTGAGCTGACCCAAAGTGTTCACTAACCTCTGCAAGCTCTGGTTGGCTGACAGACACTGCTGAAACTACAGTGCAGGTGAATAATTTGATGGAGAGGAGGAGAGAGGCCAAGGGCAGGAGAATGACACTGTTTGGCCACAGACTTCACAAAAAAAGTGCCAGGTGTGGAAAAATGAAGCCTAATGAATGACCAAAGTTTCTCCTGAAAATCTTCTTCCTGCAGGTGGGAGGCTGATGAGGGAAGAGGAAAAGTAACCTGCTAACCTTGGCAGTCATGACTGTATGAGTTGGTATTTACTTAGGAACTCCCTGTGGGTGGAGGTGTGGGAATGCACCTCAGATGCCTGATGTCCTCACACTGTTTTATCTCCTGCTGCTCTTTCAGTGTTCTGGTAAAAGGCAGGTTGGACCTGGGTTGCTGTTTTGGCCCAGGCCAAGCTGGGTGTCACAGACAGCATAGTGATGGCTATGTATTAAAAAGCTTAGAAGAAGGTGAGAACTGGTCGTGAGCTTCCTCACTCTTTCTGTCATTAAATCATTCCTCACCCCCTCAGTAAGGAGCTAAGTCAGTCCTGAGACTTAGTGTGATAAAATGCTCACAGCCATGGCCTGGGATGCAGAAGCAAACTCAGAGGCATAACCCTGGGCAAAAATGGACATCCTACAATAAACAAGCCCAGCTTAAAACCGAAGACAGGAACATCCCTGGAATACCAAAAAACTTGCACTGAGTCATCTGGAGCAGAAGAAAAGCCCAGATGACAGCAGAAGCTCTGAAGTTGCTGGTGAAGACCTAACCTTCTGGGCCAGGTCTGTTCTGCTTCACCTGCTGCAGTGGCTGCAGTACAGTGTGGTCTCCTATTTGTTCTGACTGGCAGCACCATGTAATTGCATTTGTGTTCAGTGACTATCAATGCTTCCAATGCAGTTTTTTGAAAGGTCATCTCATGCCAGAAGAGACTTAATGCCATAGCCATCTCAGTTCTGTTGATTCTTTATTGATGCTTCTTAGCCTTTCAGTAGGAAAAAAAAATGAAAGCAAAGCTTATCACTTACTGTCTGAAATTGCAATACAATGCATCCTCATAGTCATGCTGACCTCTGCTCCCTAGCCACTTTTGAGCTGCTGGTTGTGAGGGATGGGCAATCTGTACATTTTAATAGGGAGATTGATTCTCTCAGAAGTGCATTTGCTTTGATTTTTATTCCATATTAAAACCAACCAAACATTCCCATTAAAAACAACCAACCAACACCCCCCAAACTAAACCCAAAACAAAATAAAACCAAATAAACAACCACCACCACCAAAAGCCCAAATCAAAACAACCAACCAACCCCCAAACAAAATAAAACCAAATAAACAACCACCACCACCAAAAGCCCAAACCAACCAACCAACCCCCCCCAACTAAACCCAAAACAAAATAAAACCAAATAAACAACCACCATCACCAAAACCCTAAATCAACCCTCACCAAACTAAACCCAGAACAAAATAAAACAAAACGAAATAAACAACCACCACCACCAAAAGCCCAAACCAACCCCTTCAAAAAATAAAACCAAATAAACAATCCCCACCACCAAAAGCCCAAACCAACCAACCAACCCCCCCCAACTAAACCCAAAACAAAATAAAACAAATAAACAACCACCATCACCAAAACCCCAAATCAACCCTCACCAAACTAAACCCAGAGCAAAATAAAATAAAACGAAATAAACAACCACCACCAAAAGCCCAAACCAAACCAACTAACCAACCCCCCCAACTAAACCCAAAACAAAATAAAACCAAATAAACTACCACCATCACCAAAACCCCAAATCAAGCCTCACCAAACTAAACCCAGAACAAAATAAAACAAAACGAAATAAACAACCACCACCACCAAAAGCCCAAACCAACCCCCTCAAAAAATAAAACCAAATAAACAATCCCCACCACCAAAAGCCCAAACCAAGACAACCAACCAAACCAAAAAACCCTCCAAGCACTAACCCTATCAATTGTTTCTTAGTGTCCTGTTGTGGCTTCTCCGGATTTCTTCTGTCTGATCCAGCAGGACTTCTGTGCTTCTTCTGGAGTTCTTGGTAGTTCCCTAGTTGCTCTCCTTCCTTAGTTGCACTCTTTCTATTAGTGATCTCCCATAGTGCTTCACTGCTTGCACTTAATTTGCTAGGCTGTGCTCTGCATAGCCCTAAAATGACTCTGCACAGCTGGGAGAATCTCCAACATCCCATGAAGTGATGACAATGAAAGAACTGATACGAGTCAAATATACTGAAACAAGTTGTTTCTTGAGGGCAGTCAGTGAGTAGACAGAGAGAGATGTGGCAACAGGGAGAATTCATGAGCAATAGAAGTCACTCTCCTGTTGTTTTTTATGTTGTCTTGATATACCAAAATCATAGAATGGTAACGTTGGAAGAGATCTCAAAGATCATCAAGTCCAACCCGTTAGCACAGACCTCAAGACTAAACCACAGCACCAAGTGCTGCATCTAAACCTGCCTTGAATACCTCCAGGGATGGTGACTCCATCACCTCCCTGGGCAGCCCATTCCAGTAGTCCCACAGACAGGGACACCTCCCACTAGTACAGCTCACTCAAGGCCTCATCCAACCTGGTCCTGAACACCTCCAGGGAGGGAGCAGCCACAACCTCCCTGGGCGACCTGTGCCAGTGTCTCACCACCCTCACTGCAAACAACTTCCTCCTAACATCCGGTTTCAATCTCCCCTCTACCAGTTTAAACCCGTTGCCTCTTGTCCTGGCATTACAAGACCTTGTCAATAGTCCCTCCTCAGCCTTCCTGTAGCCCCCTTCAGATACTGGAAGGCTACTCTAAGGTCTCCTGGAAGCCTTCTCTTCTCCAGACTGCAGAGCCCCAACTCTCTCAGCCTGTCCTCATAGCAGAGCCCTCTGATCGTCTTCGTGACCCTCAATGAATGCACACTTACTTCTCCAATGGGATGCAAGTCTAGACATGAGAGGAAACTTTTTAATTGTCCAGTCTCTTTCTAGATCTGCACCAATCTAAAATGGTTTCACTGGGGATGACTTCAGCCATTAAAAAGGAAAAAAGTATATAGCTGTGATTAATTCTCCTTTTTTTCCCTCCCTTTGTCTTCCCTTCCTGCCAACATCCATAAGCTGTTCCAAAAAACAAGGGAAGAAGAACTGGAAGCTGCTGAAATAAGGTGGACAATTTACACTGCACAGTGCACATGTTTGCATGTTTGCACCCCGGACACTTTCCCTATTTCCCTGCACAATTGTCAGAGAGATTAAAGCCAAAAGAGATTCCTCTCACCAGCCCCACTGACCTGTGAGCCTGAAACAGCTGCTGGAATCACCCTAATTCAAAGTAGAATCAAGTAGATAGGAGGTGTAGAATCAAGCAGGGACTACTGAAAGTGAGCTTTACTTTAAAATGATACCTAAAATGTGTGGTTATCTTCAAGCTCCAGGACCTGCCTTATGGGCACTTGTAAAACCATTCCTTAAATAGCATTAATTTCTGAGAACATGACTGGCAAGGAGGCTTTTTATTTATTTATAATAGAAGAACAAAGGAAATGGCTTAATAGAAGAGACTGAAGAGAATAATGTGTAATTTTGCTTGAATCTGTGGTTAGAGGATGCCCAAGAGAATGGACTGGGGTGTTGAGGATGTGATCTTGTACCCAGCAGTAATTTTAGTGTTATCGCACTCTTGGACTAGAGACCTTCCAAATTTAAATGGACTGAGTTCAGCACTTGCTGCTAACACAAGATCTTTGTTTCTGCAAGTAGGGTAAAGCACAGGCAGGCTGTCTTGCTTACTCACATGTGCCTTCCCACTCCTCACTATTTTCTGGGGTCCTGCATGCCCTGCTACCAAACCTTGTTCCGGAGGGCTGACTAGTCTGGAGTCAACTGAGGACAGAGCAGAGGTGGAATAGTTCGGGATGCTTCGTTTTGGAGCATGAAGGAGGACGGTGGAATAAGGGCAATTCTAGCAAGGTTGGACTTGCATACAGAGAAACTGGCCACCTGCTTTGAATGACAGGTTCTAAGGGCAACTTGTCACCCCTGTCATGGAGGAATAAGATAACAAAATGTTGAGCACTTAGAGTCATAGAGTGGTAAGGTTGGAAGGGACCTCAAAGAGCATCTAGTTCCAACCCTCTGCCATAGGCAGGGACACCTCCCAGTGGTACAGGGCACTCAAGGCCTCCTCCAATGTGGCCTTGAAC